>JABUQX010055752.1:12500-42809 GCA_015478945.1 Trachelipus rathkii
CGTTTGTTCACATTCAACCGTGTTACTAGCGAGCGCTCTTACAACTTATTCCTTAGTATCCTTTGCTCACTTAACTTTACTCACTCTTAATACTTTAACCATAAACTTGCTGGTTCGTGTATCACCTTCCTCCATACCAAAGCCCCCACTGACTTTAATTATTGATCATAGAACAATTTGGTTTGGAGGAGGAGTGATTGCCGACTTAACTCCCTCATTCCCTAAAACTTCGCTAACTGTATTTTAACATCTAACACTTATCTTCATAATCAGCTCCTTCTCACCAATCATCTAAATCAAATACAGACTTTTTCACTTCTGGTATCACCATCTCTACCTACACCAACTCTGTTAGTTTCATACTGATGGATACTTCTAGTGTTTTAAAGAAAGTATAGTTACACACCATACTCTCTCTTCACAGAATATCAATCACCTTGCCTACCATTCTCTATTTTTCTCCCGCTCACCCCCATAAACCACTCTGTTATACCATTCCCCTTTTTTGCCCATCACCTACTCCCAACTTCAGGTTCCCGCCGAAAGACGTATCGGGGATCGTGAGAGGGCGTGGCGGGGGGCGTTACCTCACCGCCAATCGCAGACAACACTCATTTCAGCATCTCACTCCGCAGAAGAAAAGGTCGGGTACGTGCTCGTTCAGAGGACGTTTTGCGCTCAGGATGGACCATACAGTGCGACAGCCGACACATAAGACCATTGACCTTTAAGTGCAAACTTAGAATCGTTGAACACCATTAGAATTTAGACTCACACAAATCAAAGGTCTTACCCATTAGCTTTATTACCACAGGTCACTCATTAAAATTGCAACTCCTTCTCTTCCTCTCTCATTTTCTTCCACACCAGCACGCACACATTTCACCATCTATGATATATGTAGATAGATATATATAGTATATATAGTATATATAGTATTATTATTTATATTATGATTATATACTATATAGTTATAATAAATAAGTCGTATTGAGTAGCGTAGTAGCCTCCAACTACACCGGTAATCAAATGGAGTATATATATATTATATGTTATACCTACTATATAATATATCAGTTAGGAGGCCGGGAATTAAAAATAAACTGCCAGGGCGAAGTGATGATCCGAGTGGTCGGTTTAATATTAATATATTTTTTTTCACTCATTAATAACATATGGTCTTCTGGGATGTTTTAGCGCCGGTGGGGCTGAGGCTGTGGTGCGAGTCGCTTGACGGGGGTGGGATGGGGGGGTTAGCGGTGTGATCGCTGCTTTCGAGACAGCTGGTGGGAATTTGGAGGAGTCTGTGCAATGGGTGTACAAGCGGGGCATCAGGGCCAGGGGAATTGAAGAAAGTATACATGTAAATTTTTCAGGTTTTATGCAACAAAAGAATTTTACACAATACAGAGGTAAAATACACTATTACTCCGCTGTGAGTTTATTACGAAACTTGATTTATTTTGTCAGTTTATTTTTTTATTTTCTCAGGCCCCTCCCCGTCACTCTCGACTACCCTGGTAGGAGCTAGAGACCTTTACGCCCGCCCTTTTTACATGCTCTTAGTTTTTCTAATATATAATATAAATATAATTATATAATATATAATATAATATAATATATATATAATAATATTTATTATATATGACTTATATATAATATGATAATATAAATAATATATTATTATATATATATTATATATATATATATATAATACTCACTACCTCACTCATATGAATATATATATTTAATATATAATATAATACCCATTAGTATATATTTTTATATTATTCTCAATAAAAAATAAAAAAGTACTATTAGTTATGAGTTTGGCAAAAAACAAAGACTTAAGTGAAATTTCAGAATGCTCTACTCAATTAGGAACGTTCATATATATTAAATAATATATATTAAATATAAAGATTAGGGGTTGCAGAAGTCTAACTCCACGTCCTCGTCGTGCACCCTGGGCAAACGAATTAGGTTTGTAGGACCTGTTCGGCCAACGGAGAAATGGCTAGGGCAAGATAGGCCTAGCAAGCCACTGCCTTGAAAGAAAATGCTTGCAACACCCTAAAATCAACTTCGAAATCACGCAGAACTCATGAATTAAGGCTTAGGAAACGAAAAAGAAAAACGAATTTGGATTGTACTTTTAAAACAAGATTAAATTGGCTACAATAAATGTGGGTACGTATAGAGGAAAAGAGGAGGAGATCGTGGAGATGATGAAGGCCAGACTGATAGATGTGGTGGGGATGTCGGAGATGAGGGTGGGGGAAGAGGAAAGAGTCAGAAATTTGGAAGGGGTTTATGCCTTGGCTTATAGGGGAATTGATGGGAGAATAAGTAAACATGGTGCAGGTTTCATTTTCGGACCAAAGATTGCACCTTTTCAACAGGGTAGAGGGCTGTGAACGAGAGAGATGATTTAGTGAGTGACCTTTAAGATCAAGAGGAACAAAAATACCGGATTATATATCAGGTATGATGTCCACAACAGGGGCATCCAAGAGGAGGAGAAGAGAGGCTCATGGATTTGTTTGGAGGAAGTGTGTGGAAGTGGAAGCGAGGACATGCTGCATCTACTGATGGGTGATTTTATTGCAGAGTGGGAAAGAGAAGAAAAGAGGTGGAGAGGGATATTGGGTCCACATGGAGAAAACGAAAGAAACCCAGAGGGAGAGGGCTCATAGATATATGCATGAGAAGAAATTTAAAAATTTATAATGGATTTTTTCAAACACAGAGAACTCATAAGATCACGACGATATAGGTGGAATCAAAAACCGAAAGTTTTGACCAAAAATCCATTATAGATAATTCATAGTATCAGATTACAGAACAGTGGAGGATGTTAAAGTGCTCTCCTGGAGTCAGTTTTGACTCAGATCATAGATTGGTGGTTGCCAGACTGAGGGTACAGGAAACAAAGTGGCAGGTTGGAGAAAAAAGGAAAGTGATTAAAAGTTGAAAAGCCTTGAAAGAGGAAGGGAAGAGAGAAGAGTATGTGAGAGAAATAAAGGAAAGAGTTGACGAAAATGTGGAGGAAACCAAACATGAAATTTGCAAGAAATGATATAGTTAAAACGCGGAAGAAACGCTTGGGTGTCAAGTTGGTTGGAGGAACGAGGAAGAAAACACTATGTGGTGGAAATGAAAGATGTGAACAGAGAGCGTGTGCGAAAAGAAACAAGGAAACTTGAGGAAGGTGGCTGAGAGGAAGAACAGAACAGAGAGAGAAGAGCTGAATACGTGATAGCAAGAAACAGAGCAGAGATTGTGAAAAGGGAGGCTAAAAAGTGATGTCGGAAAGGATGACAGAAAAATTGGGAGAGGATGCAGAGGGAGGAAAGAAGAAGATTTTCAAGCTGGCAAAAACATACAAAAAATCAAACAAAAAGCTTTGTAGTATCAAAAATAAAGAAGGGGAGGTACTTACATCACAGGAAGAAGTAAATGAGAGGTGGACTGAATATTTTGGAGAACTCCTAAATGTAGAAGAAGGGAGAGATGGAGAAGTTGAACAATATGTGGGAGAGGAGATGGAAGGGGTGAATCCGACAACGATGGGAGAATATGAGGAAGCTTTGTCAAAAATGAAGAAATGAAAAGCGCCGGGCGAAGATGGAATTGCGATAGAGTTGATAAGGGAAGGAGGAGAAGAATTGAAGAAGAAAATAGTGGAACTTTTTAATAAATGCTTGATGGAGGGTGTAGTTCCCGGTAGATGGGGGAGAATAGTTGTTTTACCCATTTATAAGGGAAAAGGTCATACTGGAGATTGTGGAAACTATAGAGGAATAGCTTTATTGGACCATATAGCGAAAGTATACGAAAGGATTTTAGAAAGAAGATTAAGAGGAGTGATAAAAATACATTTGGGAGAGAAAACAATATGGGGTACAGGAAGGGCAGGAGAACTTCGGATCTTGTGTTTTGCCTTAAGAATAGTGTTGGAGAAGAGCTAGGAATTTAATAAAACAGGCATATATAGCCTTCCTGGACCTAAGAAAAGCATTATGACTCGGTACCCAGAGCCAGACTTTGAAGGATGTTGGGAGAAGCTGTAGGGAGTGGAGGAAAGACTGAGGAGAGCAATAAAAAAGCTTGTATAGCGCTTGTGAGTGTAAAGTAAGAGAACACAGTAATAGTAAAAATGAGAAATGAATTTGACGGTTGGGACGGTGGATGTCTATGTGTGACTTGTGTTGTTTTAGAAGTTACTTTATGATGTTACACTTTATCTTAGATTTAATTTAGATTCAAGAATAAGAGGAATTTCCGAATCTGGATGGTGATTTAATGGTGTATGCGGATGATGATTTGGCATGTTGGAGTGGGGAGGAGGGAGTATTGAGAGGACTTTGGATAAGTCATTTGACAGAAATTCGAAGGAGACTCTGGTATTTAAACGCATGAATACAAGAAACAAGACCCACGTGATAATCGAGAGCCGAGTCAGCACCGCAGAATAGGGGAGAAGTGGAGGATCGTCATTGCTGATTGAAAAGATTGAGGAACTGCTGGATCAAGTATGTTTAACCTGGGTGACGTATTTATAACAAGGAGGATGTGTTCGGGAGGTGGAGGGCCAAGGAACTGGAAATAAATACGGTTCCCCTTTAAGAACAATAGACGAGCCTTGTATATCAAATTATCAACGGATCCGGCCAGGGATGGATATAAATAGTAAAGATTATATTGATAGGCATTTACTGAGTAACCCACAATTGACATATGGAGACAGAAACCATGAGAGCATTACAACAAAGAGAGGAAAAAAATATCGAAGCTGCTGAAATGAAGGTGTTGATGGCGATAGTGGGAAAGACGAGGATAGATAGAGTGAGAAACGAAGGGTTAGTGAGAGAGTTGGTGTGGTGCCTGTGTTGAACAGGAAGGATAGATTCGGCGAGACTGAGATGGTGGGGGGCATATAGTAAGGATGTCGAGAGAGAACGAGTCGCAGTAGAAGGTGGTGGGGAGCGTGGGAGGAGTAGGCCGAGAGGAAGACCGGAGGGACGGAAGATGGAAAGTTGTGTGGAGAGAAGCCGTGAGAAGACAGGGGACCTGCCCTCGGATTGCGCCAGCTGATGCGAGAATGGTATACTTCTGGAAAGGGGTATGAGTGGAAATCGATGTGTCTCCCTGCTAACAGGTGACTCCGTAAGTGCCTTCCTGAGCGGAAGACGATTATTATTCAAATTAATACTATATTATATGTATATAGTAAAAATGAAATATTAAATTTGACTTTCATAAAAAAAAAAATTTTAATCGTGGATTCCCGAACACAATAATTTAATAGAATATTTTAAATTTTTAGAGAAAAATATACGATTTATTTAAATCATTCTCAATATGAGTGTTTTCCAGCATGTTAACTAAAAATTAATTGATGATTTACTTTCTCACAAATTTGATTTATGAATATATTTAAAAATTGAGAGTATGGTTCGGACATCTAGGGTGAAACGATTTTTTTTTAATTTCTAATAAAGCAGAAAACTTGCCTTTAGATGTAAAAAAGACAGAAATAAAATCTGATGGTAATTAGGGCATGTCTTGAGGTGCCGCATGTACGATAACATTTCATAAATTTGAAATTTTATGCTCTATTTTAACCTTTCTCTCTAGTTTCTTATTTGCACTATAAAAGTCCAATTACAAAAGTTCGTACTTTTTATGACCTTTTTATTAAAAGACAAAACGAACGATTTTTTTTGAGAACGTTCTTAATTTTAGGGTGAGCATAAAAAAAATATAAAATGATATAAAAATAAAATATTTTGACATATAAACATTGGCTCGCTGATTGTGATTCTCGTTTGTGTTTCATATTGTGCAATTGTGGATTCGTTAGTCCTGGTCTTGTAGTCGCTAGTTCCTCTAAACACAGTTCACTGAGTCTCAGACTTATCAGAAGTCATGTTTAATGACGATTACATCACAAAAACTTTTTTTCTAAAATAATTACCGTTATACTTTACCATGTGTTAAGTGTTATCTCGGTTAATTAACTCTTGAGTGGGTTTGTTTTCTCGTTGGTATTTTACTATTTTTGTGCAACGAAAATGGTCCCAGTTCAAAACAAAAATTAACATCGTTATTTATATTTTGGATCTGGACCCAATCCCTATTTTCAGGCGAGAGTTTTGAATGATTGTAAGGATGATTGAAGTATTTTTGCCAACATATACATGTAGGGAAGTGCTATTTATCTTGAAGAAAGTAAACCTCAAACTTATGATCATCAGGTGGTAGTGCCAACTTGTAAGATGAATATTTTCTATATATTGTAGCAAAGGAAAATTGAAAGAAAGATGGTTTAAACAAGCTTCTTGTTCTATTAGTTTGATCTTATACCTCGAATTTTACAAAATGCTTATATCATGACAAGTACCCAAAAACTTGTTAAGAATCTATGTAAAAATAAGGAACTTCAGAAAAGCATTTAATTTCAAATACCTTTTACATTTAAAAGAACTACCATAGCTAAACTTCTTATTTTATATTGCTAGCTTGCAAAATGTTTTAGATTTCAACATATGTAGTTATAAAAAGAAAGGCAAAGTCCACTGATTTGAGAGCAGGGAAGTGTTGAAAGAATCAGCGATACGTCCAGGGAAAAATGGTTATATAGGTAATGTTGATAGAGATTACCACAACACGCTTTTATCATTTGAAAAAAAAAAAAAAGATTGCGCATAATAAAAAAGAAAGAAAATCAGAGAAAGAAATATTTTAATTATTTTTATTCTATTAAATAACCCACTAATTTCACAAATACCACGAAGGACATCAACGTTTGCTGATAGCGATGACAGCATCGGCAGAAGAAGAGGGAGTGACAGAAAAAGCCTCACTGTTAGTGATGTAAAGAACAACGAGAGGCCTTTTACAAAGAAGAGGACAAATTTATTCAAGTCCTTCTACATTACAAGATACCAATAAAATAGCTCAAATGCGCATTAAACTGCCGTTCTTGATGCCTCATATGTGATTGCACAGGAATATCTGATATCTGATAGAGCTGCTGCAGCAATAGCACAGTACATACTTTGCAGTATCTTAGGTTTTAAATAAATATTGATAAAAGTAAAGTAATCGATCGACGTGACAAATTAGACGAGATTGAGATCAGAGACTGGAAAAGATTGGATTCGAAGACAGCAAGGGTTGATTAACCGAAAATAGGCGAATTGTTTTCCGAGGAAGGAATAGACAATACAATTATTCAAGAAAAAAAAGGAAATAAGTTTTATAAATGCTTACTAAAAAGAGGCATGTTTCGCTAAAGAAGAACCGAAAATTTCAAAGTATTTTTAGGCCATTAACAACAAGATCTGGTACATGAGAAAAGATATTTGCAGAGCATAATTGAGTTTTTCCGAGCATAGCGGGAACATAATGAAACAACTTTTGAAATTTTGGAGTGATGGAACAGTTGTTAAATACTGAGAGTCAATACATTGGTTGTGATTTGCTGTTGGAAACAAAAATAGGAAACATCACTGCAGATGTTTGTTGCTTATTCCAATTGTAACAACTGGCTTTTACCGCCATCTTTTTTATTCTCTAGATGGAGAAAAACTTATGGTCACAAAGAGTTTAAAGAGAAGTGGTAAGCACCTTCAAAACTGCCATGAGCTTCCTGTGGTACCCTTTTTACCAATTGAAAATAACCTTCTTTCATTAGAAAATATAAGTGATTTAAGTACAGATCAGAAGTACTTAATGGAAATGTGTATTGCTGTATCTAGTGAAAACTGCTAGTTGGATTTATCTTTGAAAAACCCTGGAAATCTTGCTAACTCAAGATGGCTTACATTAGCAAATCGAATACCTCGATTGTATGTGGCAACTGAAAATCCAACCAACAACCTTCAAATTCTGGCTAACTTTATTGTAAAAGTTTATGCACCCGTTTGGTTTAACATTAAGTTGAAACCTTCATGCTCGAATGGTTTTAAACATCTCTGGAAACTTATTTCTTACTCACGCTATCTAACTACTGATCTTAAAAAAAACAATAGATCCAGTTATTTAAAGAAACGGATACTTTGCTGCTGAGGAAAATATTCTTTTGTCCATGCTATGAGATGAGCGCAAACATATAAGAGAGCTTGGTTTGGTCAGACTTCTAAAAGCAAGAGCAGAGAGTAGAGGTTGAATAAAGATTACATTTATATGATCCCATGATACGACATTGAAATCTCAGAGCCCCCAATGACAAGGAATATTTCCAATGATTCCCTTAAACAATTCATTACGAAAACCTCAGATTCAACTGTTCTGGAGAACCCATGAATTGACTTTTCCAGGTTCCCATGTCACACACAAGCCGTGCAAAGAGCTGTTAAACTAGTTACTGAGTTATCTCAAGGGAAGGTTTTATTAATGCAAAAGTTGTATCTCAAAAGAATATGGCAAAATTCGATACAAAAAAAAACATTTCAATGTGCCAACGCAGTGAAAAACAAACATTTTTAAGTGTTGGGAAATTACTAATCTTATCAAGGATTTAATTGATTTACATTTTTGGTTCCCATTATAAAGAAATTTTTGTATACATGTACCTCATAATATGCGATTTACCTTGTTTCCTTTTCTTTTATTTAAATTACTGTAACATGTGTTAACAAAGCATAATAAATTAGTAAAAAATGAGAAAAATACAAAAATTTGCTCTAAAGTCAATTTCTTATTGTGCATAATATTTTGTGCAGACTGTCTTTCTTTTTTTAATCTAAGAAGACTTTATTGTTACTAATTTCATTACTTCACAGTAAATGTGTATAACTGTATATAACTTCAATAAAAATATACGCAACCAAATTTTGAATTTTTATTAAATTCTAAAAAATTTCAAATTTTTAGGCTCCTCTTGAGGCACCATCCAAAACGTCTTTGTTCTCTTCATCCTCATCCCCTCTTGTAGGAGAGCCAATGAAATATTTTGTGATATCATTTTATGTATTGAATCCCTAAAATGGTCAATCTTTTAAGCCTACTATTTTAGAAATCCCAAATCCGAAATTTTTTTGTTAGACAGTTCTCATTCCACCCTCTACACCCCCTATACTACTATTATATTATACTATTATATTATATTATATTACTAAGGATGAAACATTACTACTATTATATATTATTTTATATTATTTATATATATATTTATTTATATACTATTTATTTAATCTAAAAAATATATTTTATATTATAATAATATATATATAATATATATATATATGGAAAAAATATATTTATTATGTTATTAATATTAACAAAAATTCACAATAGTTGAAATAGAAATTTATAAAACTTCTTAAACAGAACAATCCCATGGTTTGGGGTTATTTGTTGTTGTTTTTTTATTTGTTTTTAACTTTATGATTCAATTTTTCTATTATATTCGGATATGGTTACCTCTATTATATTATGATTTTTATAAGTTTTTTGAACCTAAATAACTACTTCATAAGGCATCAAAAAATAATAGCTAAATAAAAACAAATTCTAAACGAAGGTCACTTTTTCACATTACTCACAAACATATTTGGGATTCATTCTTCAATTATATATATATATATATATATATAATATTATATATATAATATATATCTATATTATATATATATATTATTATAAATAATAATAAATTGATATAGTTATTAAATAGATATATTATAATTATATTTATATATAATTATATATATATATATATATATATATATATATATATATATATATATATATATATATAAAATATAAATAAATATATAAAAATTTATTATATAAATATATATACTATTATATATAATATAATATATATATAATATATTATATAATATATATATATATCTATATTATATATATATATATATATATATATATATCAATATATATATTATATATAAATATATATTTATTAAATATAATATATATTTAATATAATATATTATATATTAATATATATTTAAATATAATATATATTCATTATATGACCTTTGCTTGTAAAAGATAGTAGTTACTTAATGAATAAGAAGCAATAATCTAGCGTCAACAACTAGTCTATTGTTTAATCACTAAAAAAAAAAAAGTAAAAAAAAACAACAAGAAATTTTTCCATTTTTAAAATATCAAATGCTTAAAACTTTACTACATCAAAATTCTTTCCCTTTCACTATTGCAGAAAATAACTCATCTAGAGTGAGGGATCACTAGCTTTCGCTTCTAAGGTGGGAGGCCTCTTCAGGTGAAAACTTAGTCAAGAACAAACGCAAAAATAATGACGGTAGACTGATTATGGATTTTGAGATTGGTTGGTTGATATTATCTTTTTGTAAAAGCTGGTGTTTCTCATTAAATTGTTTTGTATTGTGTCTATTTTCACCTCACCTTTTTGTTTATTAAAGTTTTCCAATTTAATAGGCAGAAGGACTCAACTTGTTTTCTCAAATTGACATCTGAAGTATTGAGTATCTGGCTTGTATAGTTTACATCAATGATATGATTGCAATCTGCTCTGTGTGTAGTTAGGGCAGAATTTAAATTATCGATAGTCATATCATACTTATGCTGGTAAATGCGTCTTGTAAGATCATTGGTTTCACCATAATATACTAAATCACAGTCTCGGCAGGGAACACGATAAACACATTCTATAATATCGGAGTTTTTAACTTTCTGGGGGAGCAAAACTTTTTTTAAAGGAATTGTATTAGACTGGGTAAGATGGATATTTTTAGGTAGTAAATTTCTTAGTGGTCCTAAAGGAAACTGAGGGACTGGCAAATATAACGCTGTAGAGGGGAGGGGGTTTGGAACAGTAGTTGGATTATAAAATTTACGCTTGGCTTTTTTCAGAGCACGGACTATAATATGGTGAGGGTAAAGTAAATTAGTGAAAGTTGAGAAAAGAAACCTAATTTCTATGTTTAGAAATGAAGGGGAGCAAATTCGTAATGCACGAAGAAATAAAGAAGAGAGAGTAGCTAGTTTGGTGTAGGAGGGATGAGAAGAAAACCAGTGTGTGTAGTTAGGTGTAGAAGTATGTTTTCTGTAGATAAGAAAAATTAAACGAGGTGTGTGCCATGATATTAAAGTGTCCAGGAAAGGGAGTGTGCTATTTTGTGAGTGTTCTATAGTAAATTGAATATTATTGTCTATATTGTTTATGTGATTTAAAATGTCAAGAGGGTTTATATGTAGGGGAATGGCTGCAAATACGTCATCTACATATCTGCACCATGTTGTGTGTGTGAGGAGGGGATGAGAAAGGATGAAATAATGCTCTATTAGCTCCATAAATAAATTGCCAAGGATAAGGGAAAGGGGGGAGCCCATGCTGAGACCTGATTTCTGTTTGAAATATTGATAATTGAAATGAAAGTAGTTGTGTTCTAAGGTAAGGAGTATTAACTGTTTAAGAAAGATGAAAGGATATGAAAGCCAAGCATAAATTTTATAATTCAAGTTCTTGTTAATACACTTACACTCTGATTAATTCTATAGTTACTGCCGGCATAAAATGCCCTCTAAAAGTCTCCAACACTGCTGCCCTCTGGTAGACGCGATATTGGAGTTCTTTCTTCCATGACTTCAAAGATTTCTATACACACCTTTTCTTTGCCCTTCAAGCCTCCTTCTTTTCTTCTCCTTGTGGCTGTTATGTACATCCTCATCATTTGATCGATTATCGATCGTATCAAGTTCATCACCTCGTTGTTGCTGGTCGACTTACTCCATTACTTCTCCCCTCTATTAGCGGAACATCTAGGCACTAGCCTCAGTTCATTGTCTTATAAATTTTCTACAGTAGCGTACTGAGCCAACACCTGGAAAATTCACTAACGCTTATCCATACAGTACGAGGATCCTTTAGATATATAATACATTTTGTAAGCTTCAAACACGTAAGAATCCTGTGAAAATCATATTAAATAGTTAAATATTCTCTTCCTCATTATATCCACCTGCTTACTCACATTATAATAATTAAATTAATAAATAATTATGAATAGTAAAATTATAAATTAAAATATTAATATTTAAAAAGGAATAATAATATAATAAATAATAATTAAATAATTAATAATCAATATATAATAATTACAACATAATCAATCATCTATATAAATCAATCACTACTATAATACATTCAATTAATATTACATTTAATTTCTAATTTATTAATAAGAGTTCCTCTTCATAAATAATAACATAGAATTTAAATTTTATAAACAGAATATACCTCCTTAATTCTATTCATATATCAATTATGTTAATTTTTATTATTGGTATTAAATTTATATTAAATATATAATTATATTATTCAAAATTGGGATTAAACATATATAATCAATATCAATATATTATTAGACTATTTTAATATACTCATAAAAATCACATTATATACTAGAATGAATTTATATAATAATTTAAATAAAAATATGTTACTTTAAATTAATATAATGTGGAATCCCACACTTATGCAGTTAATAATTGTTTTACGGGTATAATAATGTATTAACTAGATTTTAGTTTGAATCAAAGGCGATACCGTATGAAATTTCTAAACGCAAAATTTTTATTTTCTGTAAACATACTCGCAATATGACACGCAAGTTGGCTAGTGATAACATTATAGTTTCTTTATATGCATTCGGATAAAATTATGAGTATATAGTATTGTACTTTCCCTCTCATACATGGATAAATTTTAATTATTTATATGGCATCGATGAATTGCAATATGTATAACTCAAAATTGACATTAGCAATGTAAAAATCAAGAATAAGAAAATAACAAAATTTATTAACCATTAGGAGAGCTGCTATTTCAAGAGTGGTAATAATTTTATTTTGATTTAGATAATATTAGGTTATTGCTATCACTAGCAAAATAACACAGGATAGGTTTACATTTTTTGTTAACTTTATAACAGAATTTAAGGAATAATTCAATAAAGGTGTTGCATAACCAAATAAATAAATCTTATTTTCATCAGAACACAAAAACATAAGAAATTATCACAACATTATTTGAAATTTTATAATCTGAAGACTGCCGATGATCGGAAGCTAACTGCACTCTGAAGTTTATATAATGCCTGCAAAGTCTTTAAATTCGACAGCTATGGATATTTGTACTCACAATTTTTTGGTCACCATCCACTGAGAAGATTGCCTCCACGTCACCAAAAGTCTCTATTACCTTGGAATAGCATGTGGATTGAATAGGAAGTTGCAAAAATTCTTTCCATTAGCTCCGTCAACTGTCAGTATGTATCTTATAATTGTATTACACTCACCCATGTATATCTTATATTTCAACGCTACATAAGGTAGCTAATCGGTAATTTCAAAACTTTCATTTGTTATTTCAGAGTTAACTTCGACGAGAAAGACGCTCTCAGTTAAAAAGTATCTATAAATTTTTAGGAAATTCTCATTTGATATACAAAATTTAATTACTTTTTTAATATTGATTCTGTATTTATAGTATAATTTATTTTTGTTCAGTAAAGTAATTTCTCAAATTAGATTCGTGTAAATTCGTGTGAAAATTCGCCCTCGGATAAAGATTTTCCAAATTTTTTTCTTTCTTAAATATATTATAAAGAAATGTAACTTTACTGTAAAGATTTCTTAATTTTTTTGCTGGATCAAATCTCCCAACATTTGCAACATGTCAGTCGCGTCATAGTAAACACCTGGAAAAAAATTTTGAGACGCAGATCGTCTCTTACACTATTTCACGTCACTTCATTATGGTCCACAACAAACAGCGAATTCACTGTATCAACCATTTCAGCCTTCGTGGTATATAAATCAATCTTATTTATTATATTTATATCTTATCCTATATGCTATTATTAATTCATTTTTATTTATAATCCCTTCCTTATATTACTATATGAATTAATATTTATTTATATATTTTAATTTAATTTTTATATTTTTATTTATTATTATTATTATTTATTATTATATTATTTGATATTTCTTAATTATTAATTATTATATTATTATTATTAAACTGTTTAATCCCTGATTATACCTAACAAGTTTATTAAAATTCATAAAATACATGTTCCATAATATATATATTTTCTACAATACTAAAATGTAATTATAAATATAAATAAGATATATATATATATATTAATATATTATAATATATATTATATTAATTAAGAACTCATATATATATATTAATATTAATATATATATATCGTTACTTATATATTATATATTTTATTACTTTCTTTCTATTTTATCTGGTCCTTCATATTCTCATAAGTATAATATTGGTATGAATGTTGTGTTGCGTACACTTTGAGCAATTTCAGTGTATGTAATTAATTAAGGAAAGTCGTAATGATAGGTGATGAAATTAAAATATATTGCATAAAATAGGAAAAATGCCTAGCTCATTATGTGACCTCTACTCTCTCATTATATGTAATTATTTAATTAAGTGATGTAACTTTTCAATTTCGGCAGTTCAGAAAATCACCCTAGCTTATGGGACAGCGAGCCCTCACTATGGAGATCGTCAAGGTAAGGGTTCATTTTCTCGGTGGGCCACACACCGCATACTTGGCCGCTGTCTTTTGAGAATCCCCACCAAACGGCCATATTGTGGCAGTCGATAAGCCTTGGTTTTTAATCTTATTTCTTTTTTTTTCTCTTCTGTCTCCTCTACCCGAAACTAGATTTCTCTCCTCACATTCGCTTTACTGACTCCATATTTCCTCGGCTCCCTCCCCATGCCGTCCGCTATCCCTTGGAGATACACACGCCTTAAATTGAAAAAAACACACACATAAATAACATTAGAAGAAAAAAAAGAAAAAATGTTATTTTTAAAACTGATATATAAGAAAAATACACTATCTGAAGCACACATAGTTACCATCACTACACTACAAATAGCAGCAATCGAGGAAGCCTCTCATTTGCGCATAAGTAAGATCCTATTCCTTAAACTTTCTAGATAATATTATTTCGTAGATTTTTGCCAGGCACAGCACAAGTTTTCAATTTTCTTAACTGTCTGTAAGAACGCTAAAGACTTTTAGCTAAAGTTTTAAGAAACTTATGAGCAAAATTTTGTTTGACCACAAAGAATTAAAGCACGATATAGAACAAGAATATAATGAATCGCACATTTATTGGTTTTATAAAAGTGTTGCGAAGACTACTATTTATACACCCTTATGTTGATTGTCTGTTAATTGAATGTGAACGTGCGGAAATTTGAAAAATCTTACTAAAAAACTTTGGTCCAATATACAATTATGTACATTAGGCCACTAAACATTGTATCCTTTTTCCTTCCTTCTTTTAATTGCTATTTTGTAGTATCTGTCTTGACATCTATCCTAGTTCTATATGCGTATTTATGTTCATAACTATAAATATTTTAGTTTATATAAGGAGATTGTTCACTCAATGATTTATCATTTTATTTGGCAATTTCAAACAAGCGATCATTACGTCTATCTCCTTCTCTCTGTTTTTGCAATTTGTTTGCTAGCCCACAGCGCCGGGGTAGCGATTTGGACTCAGTGAGACAATTCTCCTGATTCTCCTTCACATACAAACAGATGCACGCCTATTATATATTTTAGGTCAACAATTTGTTTTTATCAGTTGTAACTAAAATAGGAGAAGGCGAGTATTTGGGAAATGAAAAGCGTCTGAGTCAGTGCCAGCATGATTTATATTTGCCTTATCAGAGATCAGATCCAATTAACGCTCTTTACGATATGTTGCGAAGAGGTGCCTTCGCTGCTCTACTCTCTTTTCCATTAGTTCAGATTCCAATTTATCGACAATCCTCACCATTGAAATATAAATTTAATGGGTTGTGAACAGCCTAGTGTAATATTCAATTATTAGCCATACCTTTGCAACATAGAACATAAATCGATTTTATACACCCAAATTTCCAGTAGCAGACTAACAACAAGCTTTATAAGTGCTTAGTGCCTAATCAATTAACTCACTCAATTCTTTAGCTCCGAGCAGCTTTGTGCCTTGATATAAGATACCAATCAATTGGGCCTATTAGGTGTGCTCAGCTATATCCATCCCAAAGATAAAGAAATGACCTACTTTTTGCCATTTGATCAAATATTTTGCTATTCAACATTCGAAATTCAGAATTAATTACGGTACATTTCTGTTTCTCATTGGTTCATTTCCAAATTGCCAAATTAACTGTATTTACTATTACAATCTCTTCAAACGGCCAGTAAAATATCCTTTTTCACTGAAAAAGCATCTTTCCTCCATTTATATACTTTTAATTAACATTCTTTATCTTATTGTGTGCCTGGCTTGCAACATTCTGCCAGTGCGGCTATATATATACTATTCTCAATCCTAATAAACTCATAATTAACCTATACTAAATTATATTTAAAAATATCTCCTTCCTGTTTGGCCTATGGGGGATATATATATAAATAGTAATATACACTTATATGGATTATATTACTAAAGCTTAGCTCATTCATACTCAATCTAAATATATACTCATAACTATTCACATTCTTTATAGGAGTGGAGTATTGAGTTACATCCTATATATATACTCTCACCATACTAAACATAATATATATAATATAATACTATTATCTTTATATATATAATATATATATCCATTTGATTATATATTATATACTTATATTCTCATAATAGACCTATCTTATCTCATTTTATTAACTATAATATACACCTGCAATATCTTATATCTTCTTATAACAAATCTATTCACTTCTCAATACTCTATATAACTTCTCCAGTATATATCGTTATATACACCAGAGTATAATAGCTATTTTATAATTATATTTATCATCCGTACTAATACTATATATAATATAGGTATAAGTGTATGACAACCTATTCACTCTATATCTAATTAACGTTCTACATTATTTACATTATCTATATATAAACACCTATATATATTATTATTCTGTGTCATGTTTTGTGTCACTACAAATACTCCGTAAATTTCTATTTATTATATATTATATATTATTACCTCCAATCCAATTTTTATAATATATATATTAATCAATAAAATATTGAAAGCTTAACTGCAACCTTAGCTGAATGATGTGAGGCCTAATCTCAAATGCTGAGTATACTTTTTGTAGTACTCTCTACTAATGACTTGTTATATATAAAATCCTACATATTTATAACTCAAATTCACAAATTACTTTGTCACATATTTTTACTATAATTTTTACAATTATATATATATTTAATCAATATACTCTATTATTTTATGCATTGGTTTCTTAACAATATTCTCATGTACATATATACTCACTACTTTTATATATTTATTACTTTAGACATTTTGCCATCATTTTATATTAACTATACCTAATCACCTATTAAATTACAACTCACTTATATATAATTATCATACACATCATCATTATAGTTACTATCATAACCACTCGTACTATTCACTCATATATTTAAACTCTTTTAAAATTCATACCAAAATACAAATATCCATACATAATAGTATATAATATAATCTACTACTATTATTATATATATTATATATTATATAGAGTCATTAACTATACAGCAGACAATTTAACCATTTACATATAAGATATTCTCCATTAGTCTTTTACATATTATATTCTATTCCTTTTCAATATACTTGTTTATATATCAATATGTATATAAAAGATTTTTTATCAACTCAAATATTCATATACTCTATTAATATTGAAAAGCATATAAGTTCTTATATAATATCCTATAAATAATTTTATTTAGCAACTTGTTGATGTAGTGATAAAGCATAATCAAACTAATATATATATAATATTAATGAATATTTTCAGCATCTCTGTTTCTACAGGTATATTCATATATTACTCTAAGTATAATACTTGAGTTAATATCTTTACTATATCTCCGCATAACTTAATAAATTACTCATATATATTAATAGTACATTAGTATTAATTAATACTCATATTCTACCTACAACACTATTATATACTCAAATATCTATATATTAATATATATATAACTGTTAATATTCCTATATATATATCATTAATATTAATTAATATATTATATATATATATACTATCTATATTTATATAATATAGATAGTATATATATTTTATATCTTATACTATCATTGTTTGTGTCTGATATTTTAACCTTATTTTTAACATTCATATATATATCACCTTATATATATATTTTAAGGGTAGGTATACTTTAAATATTATATTATATACCTTATATATATAGTGTCATCTTTTATAGAATTATTTACATACTCTAATATGGCCTTCCTTCATTTTTGTATAGACTATTAATACCCTCTATAACCGTTTCTTTTATATTATATATATACTATAACTATTATTAAAATACTATAATTATACCTATATAATTCACTTAAAACTGAACTAACAAATCTATCGCCTTCTATACTCAGTTTTTTATATAGATCATTATATTCAACAGTATATAATTATTATTATATATATCTTTAAACTGCAAGATATACTAATATATCTCACTTATAACACTTATTTTTTATACACCTCTACATTACCTTATATATATATATCTCAATTATATACTATACATATACTATATATTATAACTAAAAATACAGAGTAAATACCTTAATTAATCCTTAATAGTATATTTGCACCTAGTTCTCACCAATCAATACATCAGTCAATCGACGTTCTATTTCGTATTTGATAATTCATACCACATAACTAATATAGTATATATTTATTCTATTTTATATTATATACCGAGGTGAGTGAGTGAGTATTATCATCTCAATAATATTTTATGTTAGTCACTAAGAATATAACTTATATATAATTATAGTATATAATAAAAATATAGTTAGTTATATATATTCTTTTTACTATATATCACACTTCACTCTCACACCTATACTATTTTCTACTCGTTTATAACAACAAAGCAACTACAATCCTATCGATATAATTCGCTATAATTTAATACTATATCTTATATAAGCAGATTTACTACCTTAATATTATACATATCATTCTGTTAAACGCACGCAGTATTAGCAATCATCACGCGAGAGAGTTAATGACTATCCATCCGAAAAGTTCCTATTCCTCAAATTTTGATTGAGAGTTTACGCCTCGTATATCATCTTTCTTCTAGATAGTTTACTTCTTCCTAGACCACTCTATACTTTCCAGGCAATATTATTTTCAAAACACACGAGCTACCAGTGGTTATCTTCTACACTATCACATACACAAAATACTTAACCGGTCCAACACCCCCTCTTACTAATAGACCCCCAATTAAACCACCTCTCTCTTAAATTTTTTTTTTTTGTTCTTCTTTTTCTCTTTTTAATTTCTTCTCAACAAATTGGTATTGAAAGGCAAATAAAACATTTTTTTAGTACTTTCGTTATTTTATCACTCCTCTAGTGACTCTATCATTCTCACTTATCGAACTATATGTGAGGGGATATACACGAAAATTCTGCCCAAATTCGTATATCATCCTTTGTCGTGTCGTAGTAAGTGCGAACTAGGAACGGGACAGTGTGACCTTGTCTCGCGGATCCACATTCTTTTTAGGCCGTAGATATCCACGCCTACGACCCACTTCCCATACCCAATATCCTTGGCAGGTAATTCTCTAATGGCTCTTATGTTGCACTTCTCGGCGCCAGCTGGTCGTGACTCTTGCCCTGTCAAACGGCCTTCCTGACTTTCTTTTTCGCGTCACAAACGTATGAATTCTATGTCCGGTACTTATCTGGAACTGTTCTTAGCAGAACTCCACAAATTCTGTTGAAGCTGTATTCCTAAGAGGAGTATCGATGGCTCGACTTGTGACTGTCATTCATTCCGAAAGGGCAAATGGGTGGCTGATTCTCGTCTTCTCTGTGACCTGAAACAAATGATGAAAGGCTAATATTACGGTGAGACACACTCGTCAAGTGGCCTGTGGGCTAACCTGCTATATATGTGGGCTTTGGTGTGCTGATTCCGTTGTATAGCAATTAGATGAGGGAGGGCCCGCGCCCAGAGGGAGTTTTAGAGGAGTTTGCCAATTTTTGATGGAGTCGATCTTCTTACTGATATACAACCAAGAGTTTCTATGGCTCAGACTTAATGTCTCTGGTTGTGAGTACTAGAGTTTTCTAATTTGTTTTAATTTATCAACTTAAAAGGGCGGGAAGTTAGCTGTGTTGGTTTTTGAATGCACGATATTTAGCGTTCCATTTCATGAGTGGCAATGTTGCAATTATTTTAGATGTAGGTACCGATTTGGTTCAGGTTATACGTCCCGCAATGATGTCTTTTGATCGTGTTGAGTAGAGATATATATGTTTCAGTGGATCTGTGTTAAGGGACTCAATCAAATGGTCTTGTAAATATGTGTATCTTAAATAAAAAGGCGATGGTCATACTAAACCAGTGTGGTTTTTTTGGTTTTGCTGTCGGGGTTGCATAACTGAGATGCTGTTAGTTAAGGGGATTGTATTTCTCGTTTGAGCGCGAAGAGGTTATAGTGTGCTCGCAAGTATACCTCTTATCACTTTAAATCCAGCACAAGATGCTATCTCATTACAAGTATAACATTAGGGCAACGTTTCATTGTGCTAAGTGGTATGAGATGGTTTTACATCCAAAGTTGAAAGTTTGACTTCTGTACTACTTGTGCAGATTCGGTCAGACAGAGGAGGCAGATGATTGAAGGGGTAATAGTTGTTGGAATGTTTAAATTAGTAGAGGGAGAGACACTTAAGGAATTGGGGATGTAAGAGTATTGGTGGGGAACTACATTTATGTTCTACTGGTTAATAATTAAGTTAAGTGGGGGCTTGATGAGACGCAAATGGTAGGCATACGGAAAGAAGTGCGGGTAGAATTAGAGAGTGAGAATTTAATTAGTTGCAACACAAAGGGTAATAAGGATAAAAAGTATTTAGCAAGTACAGGGCTTGAAAGATGGGAAAGTGCAGCTTTGAATTGGTAGAAGCGTTGTTGAGGGAACTGGACAACAAATCATGCGGAAGCGATGAAAAGGAAGCTATTTACGTATAGTACAGTGGACTCATTTAGAGGAGAAGAATGTATGAGGTGAGAGATATTGATAGCTGTAAAATAGGCAAGTAAACAATAATGGTATAAACAGGTCGCAGATGTGTGGGTGAGAAGCAACGGATGCACTAAGGAGGGAGAGGTTTCGTAATGCTAATAGACGGCTATAAAAAGTAAGAAAGAAGCTGGATGTGCAATGCACTCGGGGACCAGATAGACCAAATAAGATCGGGTAAGTTTGTAAAGAAGAAAGTTGGGTTTGAACATTATAAAGGTTTAGGGAATTACCTTGACACTCTGGGGGCAATAGAGAGAAACAAGAAGACTACTAAAATAGTGTGCTATATCAGTAGTAGAGAGAAGACAGAAGAGTGAGAACAGTGAACCTGCTATGCGAGTATTATTGGAAGAGAAGTGGACAATAGGGGGACGTGTTCAAGTAATGGGAAATTTATGGGAAAGACCTTTCTAGGAAAGGAAGAGGTCGTTGAGAGGTCTAAAAAAATTGGGTTGAGAGATAAAGGGGAACCATGCTCTGATAGAATAGATGATGATGAGTGTGGTAGCAATTTGTTACTGAATGAAGGAGGTGGTATTGTGAGGGTAAACGATAAAGGTAGAGAAATAACTCGGTTGTTCAAATGAAACAATATTGAGTATAAGCCAATTAGTATAGGGACAGTAAAGTGACGGTAAGAGGATAGAAAGTAAAGTGATAATCGTTGTGGTGGTTTCTTTTTATGAGCAAGCAAGAGAATGGGAGGAGTAATATACAAGGAGGGAGGAAAAAGGAAATGACTCTAATAAACAGCTGTTAAGAACGATGAGCTTGAAATGTTGAAAAGTAATGGTAAATCTGCACAGGTTTTAGTAAGAAAAACAGGGAGGTAATGGCGATGCAAACTTACTAAGTTGTAGAAAAAGAGTATGGCAAGGAAGCGGAGGTGAGAGATGGTAGTGGTGGTGATTGGATTTAGGTAATATTGGGTAAATAAAGATCATGTTTGACATAGGAGGAGGATAATAGTAGCTTCCCGCGATGGGCCGCATTAGGGCGAGGAGAGAGCAGCAGCGGAATCCATAGTGTGACCTAATAATTAAGAATAGGGGGTAAAGAATGGAGAATAGAACTGTGAGAAGACTGTAGAAGTATAAAAGGATGTGGAAACATTTGAGTTAGTCACTGAAGTGTTGTAGGAAGAAATTAATAGAGTTCGGCCTTTTTGTAACTGAAGGTATTTTGGTCCGAAAGAGTGCATCGATTGACGTAAAAAAGACTAGTAGGTCGGGGATGTTGGTGATGAGAAAGCAAGGTGCGGTTTAAGAATGTTGGGTAAGAACGGCTGAGTAGGAATCAAAATCTTATACACATGAATTCGGGAAAAATACTGACAAACATAGTTTACAATGATGTAAAAAACATAAAGAGTGAGACGTGGAAATAACTGAATTGCATTAAATGTCATAATTAGTAATGAAAAGATGACGGTGAATGTGTGTGGGTATGATGAGAGATTTTATATTGGGTGGAAAGACTCTGATGAGAGGGCATGTTTAGTGGGGATATAAGTGTGAATTTGGATAGGTGGTAAGCTCTTTGAAGGTGAGTGCAGAGAGTATGATATGGATGACAGTGAAAGGTCCGTGATAATGTATTATGAGAAATTTGACAAAATGAAAAGTACTATTTAATATAAAGGTATTTTTATCAAAGCGGAGGTGCCATGGACAGGTGGTGAATGTGTTTGAAAAGAATAGTAATTCGGTCTATTTATATAATTACATTCTATGTACTGATCACTATGAGGTAACGTGGAGTTATGAGAACATTGAGATTAAAGAATGTTAGCGTGGGGTGGTTCAAGGAAATGGGATTGTAGAAGTACATCGAATGGAGGAACGAGTGGAAGAGGCAGGAGAGGTTAATGTCGGAAATAGAAGGCCCTGAAAAGATTCGGTAAGTAGATTTTTGTCTGTGGTAGAATTCGTGTGAGATTGAATCATAAATGAGAGCGAATTGGTATCGGTAACATGATTTTTTGCAATGGTGTGTGAATAAAGTGAAGGGTGTTGAAATGCTCAAAAGAAAGTAAAAGATAAGAGTTAATGGCATGGGGAGTAGAGTATACAGATGTTAGTAGAGGTAGAAGCTATATGAGACTGTAGAGTTGGTGAGCAGTCTGAGAACTAGGTATCTGAGTTATATACACTTTATAAATTTTTATTGGATATTGAGGAAATTGGATAGACAAAAGGGACGCGAGATGGGAGTGATAGCCAGAGTCTAGAGTTTAAGTTTATGAAAGTTGGGGGAATACTAGGTCAAGAAGTTGACGGTTGGCTAAGTGTAAGAGATCGTTCGGTGGGTGGATGTTTTATTCACTGTGTTTGAGTATTTGTATTAGTAGTGAAACTTGATGGGTTCTGATACCTAAAGAGGATTTGAAGGATGAGTCTGATATTAGTCTGAGTTATGTGTCATGATAGGAGACAATCTTTTAAGGGGCCGTGTTTTTAGGGTTGATGTGACAGGAAAAAAATTGATAAATAGACCTTTACAACCATTTAGAAATCCCAGGTATAGAGAGAAGGGGATTAGATGTGTGTGTGAATGAAAGGGGTAAATGAAGAGAAAATCATGATAAGTACGATCTTGAGATAGTTTGATTCTATATGGTTGTAGAGAGATGACAATTGAGTAATTCGGCGAATATGGGCGTGGTAAGGAAGAGCGATAGTATAAGTTGTGAGAATTGTTGTTGAATAATAATTATCGAGGCCGAATGGGATAGACCTGGATAGAAAATGGATAGTGAATAAAATTCAGGCCATACAAAGAGAGATCGTATACTGGAGAGGGTAATATATGGTAATAAGGGTGTGGACGCGCGTTTATGAATGAGGCACGATAAGAGGAAATGGTTAGCTCTCGGATAATACAAGGTCGAAATGGCGGGGCTTTGTGAAGGGGGTGATGGGTTTTGTGTGGCCCACCTGGGCCAAAAGATGAATTCTACCTTGATAATATGACATAGTGGCTTCTGGCGATTTGCCGGTAGTGTTCCAAATTGAAAGGTCTTATATGGGTTGGAATTTTCTAAAGTATGGCCACAACCGAGTTCTCACCTAATTGGAGGGTCTATGAGATGGTGGTAAGAGGTAAGGACTTTGTTTTTATTTTCGGTTGCATTGTTAGTCAATATTGGGTGATTTCCTGTGTGAGAGCTATCTATTTCTGTAGTGTGCCGAGTTTAGAATAAGGCACCAGGGCACAGCACCTTCTACAACGGCTCCAGAGGGGCTTTGTTTCCAGTTCTTGCGAGATTAAATACGGTAGATTGACCTGATTGAGTTGTATTAACTATATATTACAAATTATATTATTTGTATCTATGGATGCGGGTTAATATATCGAATAATAAATATTATATATATACATTCGAGTAGTGGGGATGTGAAGGATAATAGTGAGTGTTTCACTAGGCATGAGGCGCCTGTACTAGTGAGTAAGAATGATAGGTATGTAGTAAGTGATAGTTGCCCTACCGTATATTAATATTTGCGGTTAATGACTATTTTACGATTATCTGTGATGTGTGACGAATTCCTATGTGAGAAGCACGATTTTTTGTATATATACGTGTAAACTGTGAGTGAGGCCGAGTGTGGTGACCAGAGATTTGGTCATGTGAACTTAAACCTAACCTAACCTAATAACCTACTTAACTCGTAACGCTTAACGCTATTTACACTAAAACCTAGTAGGGACGTAAGCTTATACCTTATCCTAGAGCAATAACGTAATAGCACAAAGCTAACACTTAAGGTCTGAAATTAATTAAGTTTATTGCATTTATATAGTAGGTTTTGGTTTGTAGTTGCCAAGCGGTTATCGATCGTATATTACGCTTGCACAACTTAGAGGTGTGACAGTAGGTATCTGGTGTTTTACGGCTAATACCTTAGTGATGGTGGTTGACGTGTACCGATTAACTGCCCTCATCTAGGGTCACAAGTAGCACGCTAATGTCTAGGCTAAATTGTGCTCTAGTTATTTTTAATAAATAAATATATTCTTTAAGTTAGTTATGTTATGGTAAATAGAGAAGGGAATCTGGGTACGAGTTATTAGTACAGAAGTTGTGTTTAGTATAGGATAAAGTATTGTGAATGGCCAGAAAGTAGTGTAGCTGGTAGTCATAATTAAAAATAGTATTTGATTATAGTAATTATTGATATAATAAGGGATTAATAGTTCATATATGAGATAGTTAGTATATATGATCCATATATGAGTGGTCATCGTTAGTGTCTAAAGACTCGACAATCTATGTAACTGATTAGGAGCGGTGCCATAAGCTATCGTACAGTAAAACATATTGCTCTATACTCTTGGCTGAATGTTTTCTGCGGAAAATTACTATAGGAGGTATAGGGTTTTTATAATTTAATTTTATTTTTATTTATTTTATTTTTGGTTTTTTGATATCCGTCGGAAATTATAGGGATCCATAGAGCCATAGATTTATAACTCTTTAACAGACAATTGACGGATATTTTTTTATTTATCATTTAGGGAATTAAAGTAGTCCGCAGGCCAGGCAATGCTCAGCTTACGACTGAAAAACGAATATTTAATTTGTCTGAACTTTGTCGAAGGAACTGTTTTACTCGTGAGTACAAACTTATATCTGTTAAATGGTGGGTTTTTATGAGTATTCCTTAAGGAAGTTGTGTGTTAAGAATTTCACAGTATATTATATTTTTGGGAGTTTTGTTTAATTATGCAAAAGATTCAAGACGAGAACAAAAGAGAAAATCATTCGCATACAATTTTAGAAAAGATGTGATTTGTATGGATTGTGAGAAGTAAATTTGGTATATATAAGGAAGAGATGTAATGAAAATTCAAAAATGTTTTATTAGAAGAAGAATCTTTTGTAAGATTATGTTGGATACGTTAAGTGGTTTACATAGGGGTAATAGGAAAAAGGTTTTATTTTAATTTTATTATGTTTGCTCACAGCCCCCTAGAGCTTATTAATAGCATAGTGTGAAAAGGTAACTGGGAATCTTTTTTTTTTTTGAACTAAAGGAATAAGGATCTCAGGCCATAGGGTGAGTAGGGTTTAGCTCCGCCATATAGAGTGGAGTAATGAGTCGGGCGTCTCTCGGCCTGTTCCCGGGACCTCCGGGGACGGCGGGGGAGCGGACGCTCGCCCCCTCAATCTCCCCGCGTCAGAGATCGAGCTCTCCCCCCTAAGTATGTTAGGGAGAAGATAACAGAAAGTTTTCATCTAGAAAAATTTGTTCTGCGGGATAGAAGAAGGAACAAAAAAAATATTTATGAATGTTATATTAGGTATTTCGATAGGTGCGATCGAGATATAAGAAGATGTATAAAACCAGGAGTGCCTCACTTTAAGAATTTGGCTTTGCGTGCGGAATCTCGGGCTGATGTAGGGGTGAAATGATGTGAATTTGTTTGGGTCTTTACTGTCCACGGACTTCGTGAAGCAAGGGTGGATATACGGCCGTCTTTTCCGAGTTTTGAAAACCAGTAGTTCTAACCTATTATGTTCGAGGGTCCTCGAGCGTGCTCTTTTGCACACCCTTGCTAATGCCTTTTAAGGAGCCGTTATAGAATATTTTCTGATCTTGTGGCGTATGAGTATTTCATAAATATATCATTATAATGTTATAATATATATATATATATATATAGTGAGTAATGAGGGGGGTATAATAAATAGTCACTTTAGGTAGCTTTTCTATATTTACTATTTTACCGTGAGGACTTTAATGTATCTAATGTATATCGTATCTATATATCACTAACTATAGTACTTTCTATTCTCGCTATAGTATACTTACGTTTACACGCTCAACCTTTATTACCCATAATTATCTTTGGGAAATAGTATAAAAGGCTGAATATAATGATAGATAAGCAAAGAATTAATAATATTAATATATTAATTAAGTTACATATATATAGGGCCTTCTTTGGAATTGGCCCCGTAAATTAAATATTATTGATTAATTTTATTTCAATAGGGAGACTCTGAATTAATTTTATTTATTTATTTCAAAATATATCGCATTTTAATATTTTTTAGACATATGTTGTCGATATTAATTATATATAAAAATCTATTTTATTTCTGCCTATATCATTTTTTAATTTTATGAATTCAATTTTATATTTTTCACATTATTTTTAATATTTTTATTATTTAACTTATTCTTAATTATTATCTGTGATATGTTATCTCATGGTGTGTTATGTAATCAATAAACAGCATAGATTTATATATGAATTTTATTTATATTGTTGCATGGTAATAGGTATAATTTAAACTGGCGTTATTCATATTTTAAATATTAGATTCTTTAAAGTAGGTTATCTACCTAATAGGTAAGAAAATATCTATATATGATAATAAAAAATCATTTTTTTCTAAGAGTATAATTAATTTAACGAATAAAAAATAAAAAGTAACACATAATAATAATTTATTATCAAGAATAATAAATAGAATACATTAATAAAATTGCTAAATTTTAAGTTTTAGCTGAATATAGATTTGTAAAGAAATGAAAAAAAAAAATAGTATGAATATAAGCAATTCTTTTTCATGCTTGAAACTCAAAACTGTGAATATAATAATAATAATAATTAATAAAAGGATAGATGGAGATGTCTTTTAATGACATTATGAGCAGACAAATACGCTTGCGAAAGGACACAAAATGTGTGATTACATTAAGATTAATAACATCATAGGTAACTATACTATAAGGTGTTACTTTTGAAACTATCATATATTACAATTTTGTTTTTTAGTGTTGTGTATAAAAATTATCATAAAAACACATTTGAATATGATATTAAACATATCCGCATATCTTGGAGACTCAAATTTAAATCCATAAAAGAAAAAAAAATTAAATTAAAATAATTGTAAATATTATTGAAAAAATATAATACAATCTTTGATAAATATTTTAACTATATCAATAAAATAATCAATTATAACAGATTTAACCATAAGGGTCCAACATATTCTAATATAAAATAAAATAAACGTTAATAGTTTCGATTATATACTAATCGATATTTATAAAAAATAATCACAGATCACCTCGAATTTGCGGCCGTGAAAGGGGTCCAATTTTCGCAATTAAGAAGGTCCCTTATTTTTTACGAAACATTTTATTAATTTGAACTATAATATGATATAAAACTTATAGCATAATTTTTTATATAGTTTTATATACATATATAAATTAATTAATTATAAATGTTAAATAGTGGAATACTATTCCAATAATTTGGCCTATATATATTTTAATTATAAAAAAGTAGAATATAAATTAAATATATTTATAGTAAAAATATTATATTATATTTACATATTATTATATATATATTATTTGTTACAAATTAATATTTTCATTCTAAAATCGCAATATGATACATGACTTTAAAAATATATTATATAAGTGAAGAAACAATTTAAAACCTATATTTAATTAAATAAATATGAACCATAAATTTATGGTGATACATTAAATTCTTAGAATTAATTTACCGTCTTTTATTCAAAGATCGTCAAGATAACTATTCGTCCCGACTCCTCCCTCAGAACTTAGAATGGAATAAAATTAATATATTGACATGTAGCTATATATAATAAGGTGATAAATTAGTGTTAAAATATGAATATAGATATAAATAATGGACAAGATATTAGCAAAAGTAACACGCACTAGGCACCCACCAATAGGACATAATTATCTTGAGATAACACATATAATACATGACTAATGTTTTGATGATAAACATAATCATTGTTAATTTATATTCAGATGATGTTACATATTTTCGGTACCTTGGTTCTATCATTGATTATGGGGCCATTGGGGTATAGCGTCGAAAATTAAGAAAGCGCTTTAAGCGGAAATGTATTAAAATTAGTTGTCATGTGCCTGAATGAAAAAAAATAATAATAATAATATGGGCTATACTGATTTTAATTTATCCCTTTTGACATTAGAACATAAAAAAGTTCGCACCTTCCCAATTAATGATGGGTTCATTCTGTGATAGATGTCTAAAAATGGCATTTTGGTCAATTTCGTCCTATACGCTAGACTCAACTACAACCTGACCCTATTTTTTGTTTACATACTAAATTTTCAAGGATCTCATTACATTCAGAAGGTTCTTTTATATGTAGAATGTTAAGTAATATTATAACATGTTTTATTTATAATTAATAGCTCACTTATTTATTTTACAATAGGAGTAAATGCAGTCTATTTATAAAGATATACGAGAAGTTATATAGCTATAATAAGCGGTGATATATAGACATTTAGGTGATACTAATTTAAACTGATTAGTCAAAGTATTATGTTATTAAGTTGTATCGTTTGATTGCATGTATGGGTGTATATAAATATGATGTAATATACAGCACTTATGCATCAGTCAAGCCCGTATTATTATGTGGTGTGTTAAGTGTATGTTAATATGTTGAAATATAAATCAGTAACTATAGTTAGGTTCTTTATTATAGTAAATATATGAATAAAATAGTTACACTATAAATTATTTATGCACATAATATACTGATTAGTTATATATATAGATAGGTTAGTATATTTACTACTAGTATAAGATAGTAATTAAAAATATATTTTAAGAGATCTTTTAAATGAATAAATAATATATGATTTATTATTTCTTCGTATTACATGAGTGTAAGACATAATATGTCTAGAAGAGAGGAGAGAGAGTATAGTGAGTAAGAGAGAGAGAATGAAATTGAGAAATCGATAGAGAAAGTGATAGAGGGAGAGATAGGATCAACGTGAAGAGAGAGAGATAGAGAGAGAGAGAGATGAAGTAGAGATAGAGATATGTAATTAAAACTTAACATGGCTATGTGATTAAGTTAATTGATTTGTAATGATAGTAACCTAATTAGCTAACGTCGTCAATGTTATGAGTATACTTATGTATTTATTAGGTTATGTATTGATATGAGTATGGATTGGTTTAGTGGGACTCTATTTGTGATTGTCTACTAAGCAGCAATACAAGTAATATTATGACTACATAAAGTACTGGTTCTCAGTATACTGTGGCATGTGAGGAGTGATATAT
>JABUQX010055753.1:7500-25000 GCA_015478945.1 Trachelipus rathkii
TTGATGATGTCTTTATAATTTCTGTCTATTTTGGAGGAGTAAAAGTAGAGGAAGACGAAACTGTATCAGAAGCTAAAGGACTCGTTCTGAATTACTGGTTAAAAAGTGAAACCAAAAATGAAGATGAGAGGTAAATAAATTATTTAAGTTGTCTATAATTAAACGGATACAAATCATATCTTCAGTTTTTGACCAGGTTCATTGTTACTTAAGCATCTTTGTTGTCTAAAGAATTTCTATCAAAAATTTTATAATTTGAGATTGGGTTGATTTAATTATTTTTATTTTTTGGAAAACCAAGAAATTTTTTTTATCCATGACTAATTATACAACCATTAATTTTCAGATCAAGACTTTGGGAACTAGAAGTACTCAATAATTCAATCGCTGAAGAATATAATTACTTAAAGGTTGCAAAATATACATCAAAAACTTTAGAGGACGAATTGGACGTTAACACAAAGTCTGTAATTCCTTATTTGGTTGTAACCGTGTTTATTATGGTTGTCTTTAGTATAACAGCTTCGTGTATGACAGACTGGGTTAGAAGTAAGGCTTACGTTGGCTTTCTTGGCATTTTTTCGGTGATGTTGGCATGCATCATGACATTTGGAATAATGATGTATCTTGGAGTACCATTTATTGGAATGAATTTGGGCTTTCCTGTATTTTTGTTCTAAAATATTTATATCTTGGATTTTTATAAAGCAAGTTTTTTCCGTTTTCCGTATACTTATTTGTTTCGATGTTGAGTGTGAGTGTGGTGTTGTGTGTGGGGGCGGGTGTTGTGGTTGGTAAGGTGGGGATCTTATAGGTTAAAAAATCTTGATAACGGTGTGTTATTTATGGTGATCGGTTTGCTGGTTAAAAGGTTTCTTTGGGGTATGTTCGGAGTTTATGTTATGAGTATGGTATGATAGATTATTTGATTGTTCTAAAATACTCTACTTCTTGTTTATAGCAAGTTTTTTTCTGTTTGAGTCGTAATTTATTTGTGTGTATTTTCAATGGATGAATTCGAGTAGGTTACAGCAGCTGCAATTGAGGTTTTGCCGCTGAGGTGTTTGGTGGGTTTGTTTTTCTGTTAGGGGTAGTGTCGGGTGCGTCTTTGTCGTAATGTTTTTTGTTTTTGGGGGTGTATTCGTGTGTGGATTTTTAAGTGCCAGTATGGAGTAAGTTTTCTAATGTTGGTTGTGTTGGTTTGTTTTTGGGTGTAGGTTGGTTGGTTGGGGTGGGGTGATTTGTTAGTGTTTTGGAGTGAGGGTGGTGTTTTGGTGTGTGTGTTGGGTTAGTAGAGTCTTTATGTGGTTAGTGGGCTGGTGTTGCTGTTGTGTATGTCAAAAGATAAGTTTTGTGTGTACGTGTGGTACTGTTGTATGTAGTTTTTGGTGGGGTTTGTTGTTGGATTTGTGGTAGTTGTTTTTAGCGGTAGTTATTACTTATCTGTTTATAAAAATTTTTATGAGTAATTGAGTGTTTGTCGGTATTTGTGAGGGTGGTATTCGGTGGGGTGGGTGGATTTATGTCTGTGGTGTCTTAGGGGATTTTACTGGTTTTGCTGTAGTCGATGGTTAGGTTTGTTGATTTGTGTTGTGTTTAAAGGAGAAATATGTGTTTTTAATTTTTTGTTTGTGGTTCTGTCGTGATGTTATGGGGTGGGTTTGTGGTGTGGTGTTTGTTTGTTTTCTGAGTAGTTTTAGTATTGTTGGTTAATTTTTATTTATACAAAACTCAAAAATAGCAAATACTACAAATTACATTAAATTTTTTTCCCCTTCCCTAACATATAAGTTACAAATTTTTTGATAAAACTCTATTTAAGTTTTTCTACAACATTGTTTGAAAAAATTACTCACAGTCATTAATTAATAATTATACCATAATATTATTTCTTCTTTTTTCCGGAAGGAAAAATTGCATGCAAGTTCAGGATGGGTCTTTTGAACAACCATTTGTCGCTATCTCAAAGTTAGTTTCTACTTTATAATTATGTTTGTTTTTTCCTCTATTAACTTTTTTTCGTTACGTTACTTGAAGACTTTGATTAATTTATATCTTTTGAGTGTTTGCTAGAATGATTTTGCAAGCATTACTTAGTTCTATAAATTATACAAAATTAATACTTCAGCTCCCTGCTTCCGGCTCCGTTGTCGTTGAGCCACTCCGAACTACTCATACCTGGTCTCGGCTCCGATCATACTCGGTCTCCGGTCCGAGTACACGGCTCGATAAAACTTACAAATTTTGCTCAGTTGGACCTTCCGGATTCCACGGAAAGCCAAGAGAACATATTTAAAATTTTTTCCTATTTGAAAGTAAGTGAAATATCTCCCAGTTTAAAAGTATCAGACTTTTTCTCCTGTTAAAAAGAAAATTTATGTTTATAATGGTCACTTCTGACTTCAACTGACTCGCTCGGTACTCTGCTGTCCATTGGGGCTCCGGTCCGCACTCCCCGGCTCACGTATCCTGGCTCCGGCTATGGTCCGGCTCCGGTCTAAAGGCCTCCGGCTCTCTTGGGCTTCCGCATTGAACTCGGCTCCGGTCTAGATGCAGTATTAATCCAATTGCTCAGTTCCTAATTCGTGCAAAAGTATTTTTAACTTCAAATGCAAAATTAATATTTCTCTTAAAAAAGTATATGCTTTGTGAACTTCGGTTAGCACTTTCGTTCACGTCTTCTCACTTTGCTTTTGCAATCGCGTCCTTTGTTTCCAATTCCAGATCAGCTGAACTTGATCCTAAAGAAGAATTTATCTTCTCCGTGATCTTTCAGGCAGTATTTCAATGTTTTACTTCCCCAAAAAATTGGCTTTTCATAAAATAACAAGATTTCTTTCTCAAATATTAATTTTATTTTATTTCGATAATATTTGTAAGTATAACATCTAAAACTATGAATTTTTTCATCTTTCCAAATATGATCCAATTTATAATTGTTTATATTGCTTATGGAAGTTGTAATTAATTTGTATGCCGTATGCATTTCTGGAAATACTGATAAATATTATATACTTTGGCTTCTCGCTCCTGGCTCGGCTCCTGCTTCGGTTCACTCAGCTACTTTTGATTTCAGCTCCGTGTCATAAATTCACAAATGCTTGATCAGCTATCTAACTTTCTACACTGACAAACGAATTTATTGAGTATCAATGTTTCCTTCATCAAAAGGTTGTTTTGTAAATAAATCTTATGACTCCATTATGACTCTGGCATGAATCCAGCTGCCGGCTCAGCTCGGCTTCCAGAACTCGGCTCCAGTCCGCCTGTCAGCGGTCTGCTCGTATCCGGGTTCCGGCCTCCGCCAAAAGACCCAATGTCAACTGGATCGGCCTCAATTGGTTCAAAAATACATTCTTTTTATAGGAACTCCGGCCTTACTTCATTGCTGGAAATTTCTTTTTTATTTAAACCAATTGTGCCGATATAAACTCTGGGAACGATCTATATAAGTCTACAATATTTTTATATCTTTATCTATTCGATATAAATCTGTATTATTTTTTTCTTCCGGACTATACAGAACTCCGGCTCCGACTCCTGTTAACTTATAAATCTTGTTATATCCTGAATCCTAAAATTTAAATAATGGTTATCCAAGTTCTCACACGCGAAATTTGGCTTATTGTACTTCAGTATACCTAATAAATATAATTTCTCAAATTGAAAATTGACAAAATTTTGTTATATCTTTTGTACGGCTTCGTGTCCGGTCTTCGGAATACTGTTAATTTGCAATGAGCAGAAATATCAGCTTCCTAAGCGGACATATCCGGTTCGGCTCCGGGCCTCCGGCATTCACAGTGCTCGGATCAGTTTTAAAAAATGTGTTCATTTATCAGATCTCTCCTTGTTTGCTGTAGGCAAACAAACTTTTCATAAAAATTTTAATAAATTTATATCCCGTTTTCCAAGCTTACCGCTCGGCTCAACTCCGGCTCCGGCTTCGGCTCAATTCTCTCAAGCTCAAGGCAGCTGCCGGCTACCAGCTTACAGACTCCGGCTTGACTCGGCTACCTGCTCAGCTTTGGTTTCGGTCTTCCGGTTCCCAGTTGTCTCAGGCTCACAATTTTTATTATCAAAAAATTTTGATCTCCTTCGATATTCAGGGAAGAATTAATTGGTATCTTCCCTCAATAAATAATTAAAATATAATATAAATTAGTTTTGTTGATTATAAAAATGTATATAGCAGTACTCTTGAACTATTCCGTGCTACTGATCTCTGGTACTAAGATAATTATCAAATTTGTTTTCTATACGTACGGTGAATTCGGTAGCGTAACAACATATTTACAACTTTGAAAAAAAATATTGATAAAGTGTATATTTTGGCTCACGGCTTCGGTGTCTTCCGCTCCTCGGTCGGCCTTCGAGCTCCAGGCTCTGGCTCCGGTCATCGACTCCTTGAGCTTACGGTCCTACATTAGCTTTTCGGCTCCGGCTCGGTCCGGCTCCGCTTGGTCTCGGCTCCGGCTCCGGCTCGGGCTCCAGTCAGGATCGGCTCTAGGACTCTGGTTGGTCAGTTCCTGGTTCACTACAGCTCCGGGTCCGGGTACTTTTTACTGCTACCATTTCAAAATTTGTTATTCAGTCTCGACCAGATTGTGACCGGTAAATTATTTTTTCTAACTTGCAATCCAATTCCTTGAAAATAATACAAATTTTTATATAAACATCTTAGCTTCCAAAATCACCGTAGCTTTACTTAACCACCTGCTGCGGTCATCATTCCATAGGGTGGATCTTGGATTGGCATTGAAAAATGATTCCAGATGAACCTTAGGCCTGTGGTGCGGTGAATTAAAATACGGAAGGCCATTACCGTGATAGTAAATTTACATTTTCACGATAAATTAAAAAAACAGTTTGTTGAGCTTACCAAGTCGAAAGTATGAATTTCGATAAATTTTCGCATCTGGCTTGAAGATAAGTGCAAAGAGTGGATGTTTTTTTAAAGAGGTTGGAGTATTATTGGAAGACTCGCTGTAATATTAAGTAACAGAAAAAAAAGATATCTATCTAAAAAATAGCGCATTATTGGAGAAAGTTTTAGAGTGTAAATAGAAAAGATTGAACGCATGAATTAGGGGAAGAGATGTATTCTAGAAAGCTTAGAATCACTCTAAAAAAAAGGGAATATATTTTTGTGGATTGTACACAAATTAGGTTAAGGTTTCTTTGTCCAATATAAGAGACTTACATAAACCAGAATTATTTAGATGCAAAGGAATTTATTAATTGCAGTAGTAGTCCCAGTATGTAGTGTTAAGTAGAAAATCCCGTACTTCGTATAATCTGGTTATTGCGGGGTTAGCCTATCTATCCACGAGAGGAACCAAAGTGGTATAGGTAGGAATATTCTTCTGCGATGTTGTCAGGTATACCAATATCTCTCTCCGTGAAGAAATTCTCTCCCCTTCTCTATAGGTATCTTTGTAAAATCCTATTCTTTAGCTTATCGCTGATACTCAGTATGTATTTATAACTTGGGATGTTGTCGTTTTCCATGCACAAAAGAGAAATTATTTTCTCGTCTTGGAAGAGCTAATCAGAATAAATAAAATGAGAGAGAAAAATTCTTCTTCCTGATGTTGTCTTCTTACATAACAAAAAGTCACATCCAGTTGCACTTATTTCATTTAAGAAAATAAGTACTTGATAGAAATTCCTGATTCATTATTATACACCAAAATATTTTTGACTCATAACATATTACTACTGGATTTCCAGAAGTAAGTTGAATCACACAACAACGGGGTCGAATGCAGAGAATTATACAACATTTCCTAGCCTAGTCTCGCTTATTTGTTTACAGCCTGTCTTCGTTGTACTCCAGCGAGTATTTAAAGTATCAAGAGAATCGCTAATCTAAACCATCTTATCGCAGATAGCCTTAAGATTTCTTGAGTCATTTCTTTTTTTTACTTTTTCAATGGTTCAGTATTGGATCAATAGGGGCTATTCCAGAGTAAGCATTCTGCGTGCTATAAAATGATATTTTTTTAAAGTAGTTTATTTTAAAAGATGCACGTTAACCTTACTGCTAACTTTGTCCAGTTGTTTTTCCGATGCAAGGTAGTAGCAGAAGCTCCCTTAACCCTGTCATGGTAAGCCGAGGGTAAAAAATTTACTAATGTAGAGGCAATTTTTTTGTTTTTTTCCTTCTCTACTTACGTCATGAGATATGGGAGTCAAATTGGAGAGATTGGGGGAGTGTTAGGGTGATAATAGATATTGGCTGTCACATAAAATTCCTCACTAGCTGAACTGTGGGTCCGTGGTTTGGGAGGTATTAGCTGGTAGAATTTACCAATGTTTCCGTTTATTAATGTTTTTTTATTTCCTATGTGTATTCTAATTATCCGACGATACCTTTATGCTACTATTTTAGTGTAGTGCGTTTGTATAGTGTTGGCTGCGCCTTGGGTGCGATGTGGGGGTGAGGTGGAGCGGGTCGGCAGGCGTCAGAGTGTTTGAGTGAAACGGTAATGTCTTATTCGACTGCGGAATAAGTAGTACAGTATGGTGGGGTGTGGTGCGGTGGTCAGCCAGTAACATAAATTTAGGACCGGTGCGGTGCGATTTTAAATTTATAAGCGTGATGTGCGGTGAGGAGGGTGAAACGCATGCCGCATGGCGAAAAATAGAGGAGGTCGGTGCGTGTATGTGGCGTGGTGATCGGTGCGGTGATAAAATATTTTTTTGTGAGGTGCAGGTAGGTTGCCTTATTATTAGTGCGGTGGCGCGCTTGACAAATCTTATTTCTGAGGGTTGTGGGGTGCGATGGTAGATAAACGATACTTCAAAGTTGTCCTTTGCATAAGATCTGGATGAAATGCGGATGCAGGTTAACCGTTTCAAAATTTCCGTTGTGTTGAGGCCACCACCATTTTTTACGGCCCATATATTAGTGGTTTTCTGCTATTGTATTTATTTATAAATGTATAATATATATATATTTATATAATATTATTATTATATTAGTTATTATATTAAAATTATACGTATGGATAGTATATATATTAATTATATATAGTTATTTATTATATTACTGGAATATATATATAATATATACGCTATATATATATTATGTATAATAATGTATATATATATATATTATATTATATATATAATATTTATATAGTATATAATTTATATATATATATATAGTATATATATATATATGAATAATCTAAGACTATATATATATAAATCTATATATATGTATGAGTATAATAATATATGATGTATATATTGTTATAGTTATATAAGTTTAGTATTTATATGCCTAATTTAATTATTTGGAGGGATTCTCTTTTAGATGTAAACTGTAGAGGAGGATGAGTGAATTGACTCTGATAGAGAGTGATAGGAAATTTTGTTTAGTAAAATAGCGAATGTTTTTGGAAATATGAATTATGACATAAGGAAAATGAACTTAGTTCTTACTCAAGGAAAATTAAATATATATACTGGTGAGATTGATGACGATAGAGGATTGTTGCAAGTACAATTGATTTCCTCGTCGATTCATTTAGATTTGTTTAATCTGCACCCTTAATGAGAATGGTGGTCGACTGGCCGTTATCAGTAAACACCTAAACTCTGAAAGTTTAAACTGATCATCAGTAATGCAAGTTTGTCTTACTTCCTAGTTATCGGGAAAGCAATAGATCAGAATAGTTAGGACAACACAGATCCCTGTTCCACTAGATCCTAAGTTTAATCAAAAACACTTGTGTTCTTCTATGACTTTCGTACAAAAGTGACATTGCTCAATCCATAACCTCACATGTTTCATTCCCTTGACGATCATGTGAATCGCTACGAGGAAAGGAGAAGCGGAAAATACTGATTGTTTCTCTTGCGCCTGAAGTTACATTCTGCAGCAGTAAAGAAGTAAGAGATCATGAGTTTATATGAGTAGTCTGATGATTGGATTTATGAAAGAAGTCAGAAATAGAGTTTGAGAGTTAAAAAAACTTTTGATGAACACATACAGGAAGGGAGGAGAGTGCTCCATCACTACGCTGATCTTAAGCGACCAGAGAGAAAACTTGCCAAGAGTGCAAGAGAGGAGGAACAACAAAGAAGGGAGCTGATATAGAAAGTTAGCACGATGGGGATTCATGCCATACTGATAAAGCCTTTACTATATGAGGGTGCCTATTATATTCAAGGAATCGACACAGAAGTATTCATCTATATATAATATATATATATTATATATAGTCCTAAGTATGGACAGAAGTGGATTTCAGAATCAGATATATATATGAAATGTTATATATTATTAGATATATATATGAAGCGTATTAGAGTAATGATCAATATATACTATTAGATAGATAATACATATTTATATTATGTAATAAATATGATAAGGGGTGACAGATATTCATAAGTATAGTATATAAAATAATGTAAATAGATATTTATGATAATATAGAGTTTTATATTATTTATAATGTCAGTATCTAATATATTACATTTAATATATTATTTATATAATATAATCAAAAATTATATTAAACATACTGAAATAGTTTTAATAATTTTTATTTTTAAAATGATTAATTTTAATAGTACACATATATAACATAAAAAAATAGTTTTATATATATAATAATATAGTATGTATATATTTATATATATATATATTATATAATATATATATCATATATATATTATATATATATATTATATATATAATATAGTAGTAATATTATATAATATATTAATAATATATATAATTAATAATATATTTTTTATATATATAGGTATAATATATATATATTTATATATATATATAATAATATAGTATATATACTCGTTTGTATTATTGTGAGTATATTTGTAGTAATATATTTGTATTATATATAATATTACTTTATAATAATATAATATATTATATATATTAGAATATATATATATATACATAAGCTAAACTATATTTAGTAATATGAAATATAATATATAGTAATTATTACGAATATGTAATAAGTAGTAAAAAGTAGATTTAAGAGTGTGTATTCGTAGTGATATATATAACTTTGGTGTATATATATCATAAGTATATAACTCGTAAAGTGGACGCATCAACTTATATTGCATATGTACGATAGAAGTATTTCATTTTTACATAAAAAAATAGAGCTCACTTTACATTCATTTCTTGGAAGCAATGAGTTAAATGGCGAATGACTGGATGAAATTATCGTATGATTCTAAACAATTTCTTGTTTTCATATTGCATAGAAAAATGGGTTAAGAGCTTAAAAAAAGTTATTTTTATATGAATTATGGGAATGTGATTATCTCTTGATTTTTGAAAGTAGGTTATAATGGATAATATTGATATGGAAATAAGATATAAAAACAATTGGTAGTTTTTTTGGATTTCTTATAGAAAAGGTTTCAAATTGTCTTTTACTAAAAGAGGTATTAAAATTCATTACTACTGTTTGCATGAATGTTTGTCTCAGTCATCCATGAAGATGTTATGCATAAAAATAGAATCAAGGCACAATATTAGTAATAGGTGAGGATAAAAGGTTTAAATAGGGGGCTTAAGTGTGGCCGTAGAATAATTTGACAAACGTCTACCAATATGATGCTTTTTAAGACGAGGATTGACAAGGTTAGTTTGAGAGCGATGAGGAGGGGAATGACGGAATACGAGTTTACCCACGGAGTCGTGCTACCAATTTAGATTGAAAACAATTTTCGTGTCCAGAGAATATTTAAAGGCTTACGGAGAACGAAGGCGCCGGGGTAAAGCTTTACTTCTTTCCTGTACAGTGAGTCTTTGCTTAAGACATAGTGAGTCTTGGTAATACTTCAGAAACGATAAAGAGACGATTCCAAGCAGATGGAGGAATAAGAGTTTCTTGTTCAACATACGGCCTCAAATAGTTGGTAGAGCGATAAACAAACAACCTGATCACGTAGTGGATTAGATTTATTTCGTCAATATGTGGGTGTTTTTCTAACAAGACAATTGGAGTATTTTGTTATATTTCTTTTTTGAGCTCACAAAGTCTGCGAGTACAATACTATTTTATTAATCTTTTATCGTGCATTCAAATCCTTGTATGACGTCTCTGTTAACAGTCTACTATGTCCGTAGATTACCTATTGAACGTTTTCTAAATTATGGTTTCGCCATTTTCGTTAATCAATGCCAACCTCTTAAAATCAATTTATATTGAATTGTTCGTAGCGGAATTGGGACTGAAACGAGCAGCTTCCTATATTCGTGACTTCAGGTGGGAGCAAGACTCGCCGCAAAAATTGACAATAGTAAAGCACTCGTTATGGACTGCGTACAAACAGCATACAATGCGACAGCTGGTAACTCCGACATGTCGTCTATCGCGTATAAGGCACAAGAATATCATTATATTATATTTTAGTATTATTGCCTTGTAAATCCTATCCAAACTCATATACGTGCAAAATTTTTAAACACATGTTAAATTTGGTTCCGAATGTTGGTTGTTAACTGTTCATTAAATCAGCAAAATACACTCGTGATTTGAATTTACGATTAGGAATTTGTGTCTCATGAGGAAATTTGATAAAAATTTTCTTCGTCAATAGAACGTCATGGAAATAACTACGAGAGTTTTGGGGGTTTGGAAAATGCAATTATAAAATCATCCGCTTATCAAACGTTAGTGCCTCACTCTCCCTCTTCTCCTCCTCCCCACATCCCAGCTGTCGAGTTCCATAGTGGGGGAAAATTCCGGTGATGATGATTTAGCACCTGATGAAAATGATTATCTGAGTATGTGCTGTAGAGTATATTGACTTAACATGAGCAACTAAACAAAATTGTTACACAACAGTTTCATGACTTGCAGGCATATAATTGCACAACAACAAAAGTTTGCTCATAGAGGACCAGTTGATATCTCCTCAAGTGAAGGCACGAATCAGGTGCACGTATCTTCAGGTATCTATGTAGTGTTGGACTCACTAATTTCCCTAGAGTTCATCGCTTCTTACCTTTCTTTATATGAAAATCTACTTCTGAAATAAATACTAACAACTCTTAGCAAGTCTAACATCACACGAGAATTTCCTTTTACATTTTCAGGATTAATTCTATAATTACTGTGTCAATCTCCCTTTGAAATAAAGTTTATTGATATTTATTTAATATATCATATTTTTTTTTGAGGAGATCATATTTCCCTATGGTTTCTATTATACCCTTGACAATATATCATTATATTTTTACTAACTCTCCTATCGTACATATTATCGACTATGCATACTATGAAATTGTATATCGATCTATCTTTATTTTTTCCTATTTAGTTCCTCTTCTTTCTAGATAAGATAATCATTTTATGCATGATTATTATAGATATCTCCTCATTATTTTCTTATACAGTATGATTTCGCAAATAAGCTGGTAGTTAATATTTATGTAATTTACCAATCCTCTCCCTTACTATATTCATGATGAATTTATATTAATACTGATACTTCACTTCTTCTCTCTTATAAAAGTGTTTTGTACAGATGGAACCGCGACAATAGTATTTCATATATATTAGTTGTAATAAATACCTTCAATATCCTCTTTAAATTATTAACGTGTGTCTCCTTACTATAGTCGATTCTTTCAACCGAATATTAAGTGAAGTATGCGAGGTAATCAGATTGTGGTATTAAATAGGATAATAAATATCCCAGAAAAATCTAATGCAGTATTTCTGTGTGATTTAGGGGGTTCTACATAATTGGTTACATGACTGGTTGAATAATTCCTGCTGTTTAAGTTCTATATGAATGGAGCTCCTTCAACGTGATTTATATAGTCTTGGTTACTACTAAAAAGTGGTATGTGAGTTTTAGCAATGGCTTGAGCAAGTGAATATTATTTAATTATGGTAAATCAATTTTTAATTTAAAAAAAAAACATAACCATTTAAATTAATAACTCCGTTTTCCCCTCGAATGTGGTTATTTACATTTATTGTGATTTTAATTGTAAACATAACTGGAATTGCTTTCATCAAAGTTTCTCACAATCAGGATAATTACGATGAATTTCAGTTTCTTCTACAGGTAAGTAATTTTTTCATTAAAATACGAAATTTACTTAAAAACACTTGCATTACTTTCATATATTTGTTATTGCAATATTTAAATATTAAATGTTTTCAAATTCTTGTTTATTTTAAATCTGTATTTCAGACTCATTTTCTCACTTATTAGTATCTCATAATTCAGTTATATAACAAACTTTTCTTTTTTATAACAGATTAATGGGCAAATATTTCGGCAAAATAGTTTGACCAAATTTTCATCTTTGTGGATGAAATTATTTGTTGGAGTTTGGGCTTTGATGATTTTTATTTTAACAACTGCTTATTCCTCAACACTAGTGTCGAATCTAACGTATCCTCGTTATCCCCTCATCGTTAAAAACTTTAAACAAATGTTTGAAAATAATATTAAGTAAGTTCTTTATAGCATTAAAATTTTATTCATTTGACAAAAGGAATTTATTTTATATTTAAGTAGAATTGAGAGTATTTTGATTTAAAATAATGTTCCTCTGGAATGTTTTTTGATTTTCCTCTTTTTAATAAACATTTTGATGATTAAAAATCACAGAAATGTTGAATGTATTGATATCTTACATCTGCTACTAGGGTAGGATTTCAAACCTGTTATAAAACTAGCAACTCTTTCATCTTTTCTCTGTTCAAAGAAATGCTACTTCATCAATTTCTTGTATTGATGGCATCCCTTGTCTTCTCGAAATAAACTTCCATTAAATCTCTCTGCCTCATTTCAGACTTCCACTCCTACTCTTTCTTAGCTAATGTTTACTTCTGCATACTCTACATGTATCCCAGCATTTTCAATCTGCATGGATCTATTTGGTTTACTATAGGTGTTCCCTCTTTTACAATCTGATTCTTTTTTTTTTTTTATATACCTCATCTGACTCTCCGCAATGGCTTTTATTACGTTCATCTCTTAATTCGTTATCATGCTCTACTTTAAGTCTCTGACTCATGCGTTAGTTTGGGAGGTAGAATAAATTCTACGATCTTTGTTTCTTAGGTTGTGGAAAGTTCCTTTTACTAGTTTGCCATTCTGTTCAATCCTTCTTTATTCAACTTGTCATTTTCCCTTCTTCTTTATCCCCACTCCAGATACTTATTACTTTCCTAGCTTTTAAGTTCTTTCGTACCAGCTTTGACTTAACCTCACTCATCTCTGCTCGCCATAATAATCTCTATCCTTTCCACATTTGAGCTTATTTCAATTTCTTTTAGAAATACATCGCGACTTACTAAACTTTTTCCACTTTAACTCAACACTACAGGTGATAAGATAATAGTTGGATTTGTTTTATTCTATATGCTATATTTTTGTTTTCAATTTTTTTTAATTTACACTAATCCTTAATCTTTCCTCCAATATTATCCTCAAATGCTTTGTCAGTTATTAGTTCACGTATGCTTTTGTCAGTTTCAACTCATGATTTTTTTGTTTTTACATTCATTAAAATCCTTGTCTTGTACATAATATAATAATAATAATAATAATATAATAATATTATAATAATGAATAATAATATAATAATAATAATAATAATATAATACTAATAATAATAATAATATAAATAAATAATAATAATAATAATATAATATATAATAAATAAAAATTAATAATAATAATATATTAATAATAATACATACTAATAATAATAATAAATAATAATAATAATATATATAATAATAATATAAATAATAATTATAATAATATAATATAATATGATACAAGTTCACTTGACATGTATCGGTTGTTGACTAACTACTATTACCCACAATAGATTTGAACTTCGCTGGATCAGATTTTATTATGTTAGCTCTTTACGATATTATGCAGTGAATTTTTGTTAATGCTAGCGTTTTTATTCATAAGTATATATGTTTTAGATATGTTTTTTAGTTATAAAACATTAAAGATTAAAAGATTTTAAAAAATTTATGTTTGTGATCTACGAAAACATTTTATATAATGTTTTTGGCTTAATATTCAAATATGACTTTAATCTTTTATAGATGATTCCTTTAATAAAGGAATAAAAATTAGTATAAAACATGAATGCTTTAATAGATTTTAATGCGATCTTTATATCAGAAGGATATTTTATGTTGAGTTATAAGCCAAATAGTTTAACCTTAATTAGTACGTAAGTTTTAATCACTTTAATAATGACTTTAAATAACACCTTTTATAATTGATCCGGGATGAATAATCGGATGGGTGTGGGACAGTGATGTTGACTTTGAAAGCTGATCATATTGAGCAGAATGATAGATTATATATTTTTCTTAAAGTTATAAATCAAATTTAAGTAAAACATTAATGTTTTAATAAATTATATGTTTTTGTTACATAAAAAGACTTAATTTTTCATGCTAATAATACTTTAAGTATAACACATGGCCCAATTTGACGTAAAGCAGTAAGTCAATAGAAGATGGAGGCCCAATCCGACATCTAATAACTCTGGGAGGTGTATAAGTCTCGCTAATGCTTTAAACTGACCTGGTCAATAATAAAGTGATAATTTTTATAAAATTACGTAAAAACATAAATGTTTAAAATTTTTATAAAATATAAAAAAATTTATAAAGTAAACAATGTAATAAAAGAAATAATCTGAAACTGAATTAATTATTAGCGTAAAAAGTTTTAATAAAATTTAAACAAATAAGTAAACTTAAAAAATAAATATACAAATATAAAAATAAAAGTAAAAATATACAACAATAATGAATAAAATCTTTTAACAAAATATAAATGTAAAGAAGAATAAAAAAATTTAATAGAAAATATAAAAGAAAATTAAATGTTTATATATAAATATATGTTTAAAATAAAATGTTTTTCATTAAATGAAATTATATAACTAAGTATAAATGTTTTCAATCAACAGTTTAGCCATAGAAACACGAGAGGTATGACATTTATTGAGAAATAAAAGATCAAGTGACTTGCTAAAGATTAGAGTGATTTGGATAGATAACTGCTATTAAGATAAAGTCTCTCTATAGATTAATGTGTCCTGTGTGTATGTGTGTGAAGCATTTTTTTCGTAATTCAGTTATGATTCATACAGGAATATAGCTATGACTAAAAAGTTTTTTGCTAGGTATTTGTCAAATATTATGTGATATTAATAAGTGAATTAACATTAATATGTTATTAGATGATTGGAAAGTATGATAATGCTAAGGTTTTAAACTATGTACATGTAGGTACGTATCGATTTACATACTGAACTCTGTTTCGTTAGTAAAGTTATCATATATATTTGGCTGTGTACTTATGTTGTCTTTAGTTCAGTCGTCGTTATGTTGCTTTATATTATAATTAATCTTTATCATTGTTGTACAATTATATCCTTGTATGAAAGTTAAAAGGATGGCAAAATGACCCTAGTAAAATAATCTTAAAGATGAAACTTGCTACAGGGTTGTTAGTATAATTCAGTATAAATTATATTAATAGATGAAAAAAACAAAGTTCTTTGTTCAACATTTATCTCTTAATGATTAACTCAATGTAATTTTTATTCTTGGAACATTTTAAAAACATTTGAATTTTTGGAAAAGAGAATAATAAAATATTGAAGTTACAATTTAAAAAGAAAATTTATTAATAATTTATAATAAGCAATCAATAAAAATTGTTATATTGTATATTTAGCAAATGAATGGGATTGCATACGTCTCAGTGACATAAGGTAATAAGGATTGTTCATGTTTTCGTATGCTAATTTCTGAAAGGGAGAGGCTTAAAATGGGAAGATGCTAAAAATATTTTCATGTTAATCTTCTGAAAATGTTTAGGCGTTATGATTGCGTAAGATGTTTTGTAATACCTTAAAGGTCATCAAATTTTATAACTCCTTCGTAAAATATATGCTAAAGTGACAAAGATTAAATGTTTTTTAGCTATTGTTGATTAAATTGTACAAAGAAGTTTTTATTCAAAGACTTGTTTTTATGTTAAGTTTATACAAAATGACCAATAAATGATTAGTATATAGATATATAATATCATAGATGGGTGGTACGGAGTGGGGTGGTGATTTGCTTTCGCTTTAGTATCTTTAAACGCTTATTACATGCTTTACTGCTTTACTGCTTTATGGTCAATAACTATTACACGTTACTAGATATTATTATTCAAGAGCTGATTTTAAGTTATGTTGATACAAATTACGACTAAGGCATAGATCTACAGATATTGGATGAGTGGGAGGTGTGTGTGGCGGTTTGAGTTGCTGCTTCTTATGCTATACAGCTTATGGTTTACTGCTTTGTGCTTTTCAGTTTTGCTGCTTCAAGGTCATGATATTTTTACACTTACTATGATATTTATTCACAAAACTTATGTTTGTTGTATTTATACAAATGATACAAAATATAACTTAAGCTAGAGAATAATAGATCATGGGATGGTGGGAGGAGGGGGGTGGTTCTTAACTGCTTTGCTGCTTTATCTGCCTTACTGTTTAGGGCCAATAAATTGGATAGTTTTTATGTGTATAAACAGAAAATTCAATTTTGTAAAATTAAATGTTTTAAATTCTTTTAAAAAATGAAATAAAAAAAATAGAAAGTTTAAAATAAAAATTATTAAAATATAATAAAAATTAATAATATAATAAAATTAAAATGATTAATTTTAAATAAATAAACATTTTTAAAATACTAAAGCAAATTAAAATAATTAAAATGTAAAAAGAAATAAAAACATAAACACGCCAACAGGCCAAAGAAAATATGATTATTAGAAATGAGTGCATAAAAATAAATACTAGTATATAATGTTGAAACTTTATAAATAAAACGTTAACAAACATAATAAATGAATGTACAGATAAAAAACTTGCAACAAAAATATAAACATATAAAATTAATAAAACAGCAACAATAATATCTGTTTCAGATAGAAAAGAAATGGAATAGTTGAACGTTTTTCTGTCCTTTTCGCAAGGTAAAACCTCCTCAGATCACCTTCAAGTTTTGAATCATCATATCCAAGTACTACGGTTCTATAAACATATATCATTAATACCAATGTTGTTTTATTAAGCCAATGCTTAAATAATTTGGTCTCGCTCCGCTATTTCTCTAATCTCTATCTGGTCTGGCTCGGGTCTGGTCTGGTCTGGGGTCTGGGTTGGTCTGGTGCTGGGTCTGGGTCTGGGTCGGTCTGGTCTGGGTCTTGGTCTGGTTGGGTACTGGTCTGGGTCTGGTCTGGTCTGGGTCTGGGCTGGGTCTGGGGTCTGGTCTGGCTCTGGTTGGCTCTGGTCCGACTCTGACTCCGACTCCGATCGACTTCCACTTTCCGACTACGATGCGACTCCGACTCCGGACTTCGACTGCCGGACTTCCCGATTCGACTCCGATCGAATCCGACCTCGATCGGTTTTTTGGCTCGACTC
>JABUQX010055754.1:0-30000 GCA_015478945.1 Trachelipus rathkii
TCTTAATGATTTCAAACTTGTACCTTTTTCTTTAAAATGTGGTGCAATAATTACGTTAGGCCTAAATTTAGGCTAAAATTTAGGATAAGCTTTTTTTTTGTACCCTGGGCTATTTTAAGCCTAATACCAGGTCAAAAGGTAATTCCAGGATAGATATAGAATCTATTATTATTATTATTTTTATATATATTTCAAACTGAAACATGCTGGATCGGCAAGATCCTTTTTAAGCAGATAAGAAGGAAATGTTTTTCCTTAATTGTGATTGGACGGAGTATCCTTATCTCTATATGACGCGGCGGGTATGTGATGGGTCGAGAATTATTTTATCGTCTTTTTGGTTTTTAAGGTATGTAAAAACATGTTTTTTTATATCTGAGCTTACCTGTGATTGGATGAAAAATAACTTTGTTCTTTATTGAATGTAATGAAGCAGCGTGTGTTTTACTTATCTTTTAGACCCAACTCATTTAAAATCATAGTCATTTTAGCTGTTAAGCGGTGCACAATTATCTGAAATTTGTATTATAAATGTGTTTTATTTTCTAACTAAGTGTATTATCATATTTCTATAATAAATACTTCCATTTGAGGAATAATTATTAATTTCACTAGAATAGAAATAATTAATTCACTAGATTTATAGTAGATCATGTGAAGCAAAACGCAACGCAAGAGCGCCCCCAAGCGCGACCCGGTGCGGAACAGCGCATGAACCCGCCGGCGTAAAATTACTACGCGGTCGCGAAAATATTTCTTTATGATATGTCGCGTTGTAAACTATCATTACATCATTTTGTATTTCTCAAATAATAACGCGGTGTGTCAGACTTTATAGTTGTGAGTGAGCGTCCATTTTATTTCCTTATTGAACTTTTTAATTTTATATTAATAGAAAATACATTTTCACTGGTAAAGTTTCTTGAAAAACATTTAACTTTGTCGAAGGAACATTTTGTTTTTGTAGAAAAACAGTTTGTTTTCTTTATCCTGTATGGGTGGTGTATTTGTTTGTTTATATATTGGCGTGAGAGGGGTGAGTATGTTGTAGAACAAATAGTCGGGTGCCGCTGCTATGTTCCTCTTTGTGGTATGTCTTTAAGATCTTTATTACTTTAAAGGCATATAAAAAAGTTTTTATAACGCCTTAAAGCTACACCTACATAGGACGTAGAGTTAATGTATAGAAGTTGTCCCCGTACCTCCCTTTTCAAGGTATGTCTTTTACGGTTTTTAATCTTCTCTGTATAAGTTATGAAAAAGTTGGTTTATTCATCAAAATATTTTACTATATTCTATATGTTAGTTCACATACACAATGCGGTGGTACATGCCATATTAAACTTTACCCTCCTTGTACAAACCGTAATTTCTCTTTTGGGACTTCCTGTATTGGTATCATATTATTATACTTCAAAAATTACATCGAAGTAATTGTAATTATACGTCTTCTATATCAGCTGTTTTGTATGGTCATTGATACGGTACCATCAAGAGACATAAAATGGCATCACTTGTTTTTTAATAAACTAAAATGATATCAGGATGTTTAAATAAACTAATGCGCGTGAACTATTTTAATATTTCGTAAATATTTTTCATAATACAGGTCCTGATAACTAATATTATACATTCTGAATGGGACGGTGTCCAAAGATCCATCCTCTAGGATGTATGCCCTATCCACTTTGAAAGAACAAGCCTCCATTTATTTCGCGACCGCTAGTAATGATTACGCCGGCGGGTTCCATGCGGCTGTTCCGCAAACCGGTCGCGCTTGCGGGCGCTCTTGCGTTTTGCCTTTCGTGATCTACTATAAATCTAGTGACATTAATTATTATCTATTCTAGTGTAATTAATAATTATTCCTCACCGTAATACGGTAAATAATATAATATGTATACACTTAGAAGATAACATTTTAGTGTAACATTTTAAATTTACAAATCAGATAACTTGTGCAACCGCTTTAAACAGCTAAAATGATTGATATTTTAATATAAATGAGTTTTTGGTAGTCTAAAAAAAATAAAACCATACACCTGCTGCCAAATTAACAATAGTTTAAAGAACAAAGTTATAATTTTTCTCATATCCTCACAATATAAAGGTAAGTGCTCATAGATAATAAAAAAACATGTTTTTACATACCGTTATTAAAAACCAAAAAAGACTGACAAAATAATTTACTCGATCACTATACACACATATTACGTAATGGTCATTATAGAGATAATATATATAGTATATAGTAGATTATACTTCACCGTTCCAATCAACAAGTAGGAAAACAAATTTCCTTCTACCTGCTTAATAGGAATTTACCGAATCCAGCATGTTTCAGTTTGAATATATTTAATAAAATAAAATAACAATGATTCTTTTTTATACTGCAATTTACTTTTGACCTGGTATTAGGCTTAAATCAGCCTGGGATAAAAAAAAAGGTTTATCCTAAATTTATGCCTAAATTTAGGCCTAACGTAGTTATCGCACCACATTTTACAGAAAGAGGTCAGTTTGAAATATATTTTGACCTGGAATTAGGCCTAAATCACCCCGGGGTACAAAAAGGCTTATCCTAAATTTAGGCCTAAAGTAGTTATTTCAACACATTTTACAGAGAGAGGTCAGTTTCGTATCTGTAAGGAGTGCGGGTTGTTGTGTTTCTCGTGATGGATTGTCATGTACATTAGATAATAATAATAATAATAATAATAATAAATAAAGAAATACCATTTTTTAAAAACTTTGAAATATTTTTAGTTTAACATCGAAGAGCGAATAATATAATGTAAGTGAATAATTATTATTTTTTAAATAAAAACGTTGAATCCTTTAAAAAAAATGAATGTTATGTTAATATAGAAAAGCGTCATTTTGTTATTTTTATACTTTATACATTAATAACATGATGTAAAGCAGTAAGTCCATAGAACAAAAACGTGGCATAGCTTGGTGTAGAGGGCTGCTAGGGACTGGCCTTACTGATTTACTGATTTAATTGCTTTAAGGTACGTAAAAATATATATGTTTTTAATAAATTTCATAAAATTTTAGTAAAAATTATTTTAAAAGCTTGGATAGTTATAAACAGAAAGTATTAACAAGTTAATCATAAATTCCTTTGTTCAAAATAATGAATTGATTTATTATAGAATTTTTAAGAAACTATTGAAATAAATTTTAGTTATAATTGAATGAGTAATTAAATGTACGTGTTTATTTAAAACATAAAATGTTTTAATAAATTATGTTCATACAAAGAACTTATTTGAATATGTTTAAACAGGGCGGGTGTGTGTGTGTGCGTATGTGTAAGTGTGTGTGTGTGGTGTGTGTGTGTGTGTGTGTGTTAAAATAATAATAACAAAGGCCTAGAAGTAAAATAACACTAAGTATAATAATAAAAAATAAAAAAATAAAAATAATAATAAAAAATAATAATAATAAAAATAAAATAATAATTAAAAATAAATAAAAATAAAATAATAATAATAAATATGATAAAATAAAAAGTTTTAAAACATAATGTTAATAAATATAATGAGTTAAAGCAAGTAAAGCATATGAAGTTAAAAACAGTAAAGCAATAAAGCAATATGAGTTAAAGCAGTAAAACATAGGAGTTAAAGCGTAAAACATTGAGTTAAAGCAGTAAAGGCAGTAAAAACAAAAGCATACTAATCCCTTGTTGTTAGGTAACATCACCTTATTGATTTACTGATTTACTGCTTTATAGTATGTAATGTTAATAAATAACTATTGAGTTTAAAGCAGTAAACACGAGTTAAAGCAGTAAAACATATTTGAGTTAAAGCAGTAAATACATGAGTTAAAGCAGTAAAAAACATAGTTAAAGCAGTAAAGCAGTAAAACAAAAGCAATACTAATCCCTTTTGTTGCTAGGTAACACCTCTATTTGATTTAACTGATTTACTGCTTTAATAAAGGTATGTAATGTTAATAAATATATGAGTTAAGCAGTAAAAACATTATGAGTTAAAGCAGTAAAACTGAGTTAAAGCAGTAAAACATGAGTTAAAGCAGTAAAGCAGTAAAAACAAAAAGCATACTAACCCCTTTGTTGCTAGGTAACACCTCTATTGATTTACTGATTTACTGCTTTAAAGGTTGTAAAGTATATGTTTTTAGTAAAATTTCGGAACAATTGTAGTAAAATAAATGATTATATATCAGGCACTCTGGCTTTGTCTCTTACATACATTTTTTAAAATTTATAAATTAAAAAAGTATTAAGTAAAAATATAAAAGAAAAAATAATGTTAATTAAATATATGTGTTAATAATAAGGTATGTAATGAGTTACAGTTTTAGGTTCGCGAAAATGTTTTTAATAAAAATGTTAAGTATGAATAAAAAAATGAAAAAAAATTATGAAAAAAAAAACTCCCCCCCCAAATAGTTTATTAATTATTTAATTTTTTTTTCATTCGCGCGGGAATATTGTGCTTGCGGGCACACGCGGCGGATTGCGCCTGCGGGCGCCAGCGTCGGGCGGGAACGCGGAAATATTGGGCGCCTGCGGGCGCACGCGCGGCGTGCGGCGGCTGGGTTGGCTGTCTTTGCGCGGAGGGCGCACGCTGCGCCTTGGTGGTAGCCTATGATCTAGGGGAAGACATTAATATTACCTCTGCTATGATGTTGGGTAGAAAAGGTTAGAAAAGGTTAGAAAATGCATCAAAGATGGAGTCATCAATCCATCAAAGTGAGGCATCAAAGTTGGAGTGCAATGCAAACTATCGAGTGTGTTGAGTTGTAAGTGTAAGTGTTACTCTTGTGGTGTGCGTGAAGTGTAAGTTGTAATATGGGCTAGTGTAAGTGTCTATGGCTACGTGTAAGCGCTTATAAGTGTCATAGTGTGTAAGTGTATGTAGTGAAAGTGTCTATGGTGAGCTGTGAGTGGTTGAGTATGTGTATGAGAATTAGTGGTTTTAGTGTGTAGTTAGTGTGTGGTTCTAGTGGTGAGTGAGTGTAATGTGCTGTTTTAGTGGTGAAGTGATGTCAGTGTGTGTGGTGGTTGTGGATATGAAGTTGGTCATAGGTGGGTGAATGTGTGTATAAGTGTCATAGTGTTGTGTGTGTGTGTGTGCGCAAGTAATATATATATATAGTAATATATATATATAATAATATATATATATATATATATATATATATATATATATTATAATATATATATATATTATATAGGTTAGGTATATTTAGTTATATGTAGCTATAGGGTTAGTATGTATATATATATATATTTATATATATATTTTATATATATTTATTTATTATATATATAATTATATATATATATATCATATATATATATATATTATATATATATATATATATATTATATATATATATATATAGTATATATATTATTATATATATTAATATATAATGATATATATATATATATATATTATATATAGGCTATATAAGTGATAGAAAAGACTAACTCATAGTAGGGAAGCATCCTAGCAGCTTGTAATTACACCAACCGATTCCTCATACTTATAACCTAGGCGGTAGACACCCATATTAGGGTATTCTAGGCTCAGGGGAGCTAGAAAAAGGCTTAAAAAAGGGGCACTCAGTTGGCACTATGTGGCAATCACTTGGCACTTGTGGCACTCACTTTACTCATTGGCACTCATTGGCACTCACTTTGGCACTCACCTGGCACTCATTAGCATCATAGTATACTCATAGAACACTAATAGAACATCCCTAGAATACTTCCTTTACGGTGATTGGAACAATCAAAGTTGAACCTGCAAATAAATCTAGTCAATCAAAAAGCTCAAGGTCGAAAAGATACAATGTCCCAAATTGTACCTCTGAATTACAAAAGGGTTTGACTCGAAAATTTGGGTTCTCAGAATTGCCCCTGGAAGACCAAAGGGTTGGTCCAAAAAAGTCTGCCGAAAATTAGGGATGGCCAATAAAATTAGGGTTGGCCAAAATTGACCGTCATGGAAGACCAAAGGTTTGGCAGTGTGTTTGTACGTGTGTATAAAGTGTAAATGTAAGTGTAAGTATCATGGTCGAGTGTAAGTGTCATACGTGGATGTATGTTAATAAGTGTAAAGGTGTGTGGTGTGTTGTGTGTGTGTGTGTGTGTGTGTGTGTGTGTGTGTGTGTGTGTGTGTGTGTGTGTGTGTGTGTGTGTGACCGCGTGTGTATTTGTGTGTGTGAAAGTAATCTGTGTGTGTGTAATCTGTATGGTGTGTAGTAAATCTGGTGTTGTGAGTGTAAGTAAATCTGTTGTGTGTAAGTAAATCTGTGTGTGTAAGTAAACTGTGTGTGGTAAGTAAATTGTGTGTGAGTGTAAGTAAATCTGTGTGTGTAAGTTAAATTGTACCGTAGAATACACAAGGGTTGACCGAAAAATTGGGTTCTCAAAATTGCACCTGGAAGACCAAAGGGTTGACCAAAAATTAGGTTGCCAAAAATTAGGGTTGGCCTAAAATTAGGGTTGGGCCAAAATTGACCCATGAAGACCAAGGGTTGGTCGAAAAAATTAGGTTGCCAAAATTGCATGGCAAAAGATTAGGGTGGGCCAAAATTGACCCATGCTGAAGACTAAAATGTTGGTCGAAAAAATTAGGGTGGGACACGTACGGTTGCTCTGGATAAATTATGCGGTTTCAAAAATAATTTGTAGATCTCAAAATAATTTTAGTAGAATTTTAGATCATAAATTTCTAGGTGATTTCTCGGCATAGAATAAATCTCTTAGAGGTTCTTCTCTATAGAGTAGGTGGAAGGGGAGACGTGCAAATCACAACAACAAATTTACAGTGCCAAAAAAGGTACATAGGACCCAAATGGTTCTAATGCGCATACAATAGAATAGAGAATCAAGGGCAACTATATCCAGAAATATGTCGCTCGAGTGTGACTTCGGAAGATTAAAAGATTGGGGCCACAAGAGTCTAAAATCAGTAATGTGAGGCTCAGAATTCGCGATTGGTCAAAAAATCAGGTTTGCTCAAAGTATAAGGGTCAATGTGGCTCAGAGCTCACCCCCCCCCCTACCCAGCATACAAAGTGTTCACATCTGAGTATGGGCCGTCAGAGCTTACATAAGTCGCAAAATAGTTCAACGGATCCCAAAAACCACGGTCAACGGCAATCTGAAAAATCATCTCTGCGCGAATAGTCACTATAAGAGCTTTCAGCGATTGCACCAGAAGAGAGATAGGGTCAAAGGTCCAATCACAATGGCGTCACGGTTTCAGTCAAGAGTCAGTCAACGGCAGAGGCATGCGCATGAGCAGTTCTAGGTTATAAATAGGTATGGTTAGTCAGGGAAATCGATAGAAATAACCTCGTGACTTCGCATTACTAACGTGTACCGCGGCCACTCACTATTGAAGAGCTAAGAAAAAGTCGGTGATATTGGGAGATATAAGAGAAATATAGTATGAATAGAAAGAGTAAAATGTGGAAATTAAAGCAGTAAAGCGTAAGAGAAAGAGTTTGAGTCAAGAAGTGAGAAGACGAGTAAAGATAGCTGTTGAGTATAATTATAGGATGAGGGTGTGTAACTGGATGTGTGAGTCAGAGATCCCAGAAGTAATATTCCTTAGACGGGTCCGTGGGAAGTGGTATTGAAAAGAGACTACAAATCAGCTCCTGTGTAGATAAATTATACTGAGAGGGTTTTCTATAATCACACCTCTATATACTAATATATGTCCCGTATCACTCTAGGACGCGTCTTGCTATTTTAGAGACCAACGGCAACTAGCAGTTAAAACAGAGTACACATGGTCATTGTTTAACAGATGTATCTAGATCACACGTTTGTTAAATTTTACCACGTGCTTGCAGGTTGTTGTGTATATTGATTTAAAAAGCTGTGTATTTGTAATGTTCTATCACCAATAAAATCTAATAAAATATTAATAATAATTAAATTTATAACCACTACTAAATAACTACTAGCAATTAAATCAATAAAAAGTACACAAAAAACTAATTATATAAGTGGGCTTTATAAGAGTATCGCAATAACACTAGAAAGTGCCTAACTAAATAATAAATACACAAAATTAACCTATAAATCAATGATAGATTAGTAAGATAAAATTATAAGTTAACTTATTATAACTCTATTTAATCCTTTATTCAATTGTGAGTCTTATAATTAAGTAATCATTAAATGTTTTGCTCAATTTGTATTTACAACCATTACTAATATTAATAAATAGTTATATATATATTGACAAATTTGTAGAAACTGTAATGTTAGTAACGATAGTCTATATTAATATTTGTATTGTGATATATATATATTATATATATTATGATTTTTTAATTTCGGTACGTTCACGGGGGAGAAGCTCTTCTGCGCTATATTATAATATATTAAATTTATTATTAATGACTATATATATCTCAGTACGGAAATTTTTATTCCCTACAATTAATATATAAATTTAAAGTAGTATATAGGGGCAATGTACCTCAGTACTTAATTATATATGAACGATCCTCAGATATTCATAAGTGATCATTATAGAAGATATAAATTGATGAATAAGCATAATCAATCAATATCTTACATTACTAGAGCCTTATATTTATATATTATATTTAGATTATTTCTATTATTATTTAGATTTTTTTTGATTATTGTGAGAATATAAGTCATTCTTCGTTGTCGTATACTTATCACGTCTTCGAGTCCTACTCCTTATTACCTCAAAATTGGCGGTAGTGGTGAGGTGATGCGCAGAACAATACACGATAAGAAAAAAGAAATAAAGTAATAGTAGAAGTAACTGACATAATTTACGAAAATGAGATCTAGTAAGGAGTTTGATAAGGAAAATGTGCATAATGATATATAAGGTATGGTGTTGTTATGAAAGAGATTCCGACTTGTATATTGCAACAGTTATGTTGGGATTGTGTTGTAACTAAATGGAGCATAATGTTTTACTGATAATGATTTATAAATATTTGAGGTTTCAATGTTCAGATATATATATAAACGACGAAGCTGTATGCTAGTAATTATATGTTGAATAGGATAAAGTTGTGATAGAGAGATAAAGAATAGAGTGGGCTGGTGCAGTTATTTATAATTATCCAGCTGTTGATGTTAAATAGATTAATACTAAGTCTTAATTAAATTTTAAAGTGCTCTAGGGCTTTTAGTGATAAGGAATATGTTTGATTGCTAGTGTTAAACGTATATAGTAGTTAGAATACATTAGGTAATTGTAGATATGAGAGGTATATTATTTGTAAGATCTAGGTGAGGTGATCTATATGTGTTAATCAAATGGACAATTTACCTTAGGTGCTTATCTTATAGATGTGAATAAGATTATGATAAATATGAGTATTTAGAGCTCGCATTAAGTTAAGTAGTTAGTTAGTGGTGTTAAAGAAAGTAGCGTTAAAATTGAAGGTGAGATAATATAACTAAAAGTGACATTCGAGATATATTAATTCAATATAATGAAAGGATAGAATGAGATAAGTTATGACTTGGTATAATCAATGTGTAATAAGTTGTTAGTGTATCTGGGGCAGATGACTGTGTAATCGCTGCGGACAGACAGAAAGTAAGAAATTGAGGCTAGAATATATAGCGGCAGACCTCACGCTTACAAAGTAAAACCAAGTAAATATTTCTATTTGGTGGAATCAGAGACACGAGAGAAGATGTATAAGGAGTATTGGGGCACTTATAAACATTATTGTTATTATATATTATTTATTTAATATAGTATAAGATTTTGTATTAATTCTATTTTTCGTTTTCATAGCTCGCTGAAATATGGAGAGTGAGGTATAGGCGTGAGAGGCGGTAGTAAAAGGGAAAGATGGTGTAATTGTCGCATGTCCGTTGGGTCTGATCGTGCCTCATAGGTTAATCCTGTGTGTGATCTTTTCGCAATTGGTCGAGGTGACTAATCCCCTCACAAGTTTTCACAGGTCCGAAGGTAGAATGGTCATGATTCGGAACCTACCTTCGCTTCTTTGGTTTTTGGGTGTCTGAGCGGTGTGAGTAATACGCTACCGAATCATAAGCCACACCAAAACGCGGAGTATGTCTGATAACACTATACACACGCCTCTCCCTTTTTTCTGTCCCTCTCCGTTTCGCCATACTGCAGCTCCCCCTAAAATTTGGTGGACATATATATATCTTGTTTTTTCTTTGGTTAAAATCTTTTACGATTTCTTTCTCTACGGTTCTGCGTGCCTTTCTTCTGAGTACTCTCGTGACTGGTTGGGTAAATTGAGGTCGCTGTGGATCTTTTATCACTCCTCACGGCTGAGGGGATGTCTGTGTCTTCTCGAGCCCGTATAACCTCTCCGCAGATGAGTTTTTCCTTCTGTTTCATACTTTAGCACATAATATAGTCTTCTGCGGCTGAGTTCTTCGTGGAGCATCTAACTTCCTCCTGGATGGAGAGATTAGTTCCTCCTTTTTCCCGTGTCCTTATCTCTGTGGAGTTCGCGAGAGACTCTACATTGTCTCCACTTCTCCTTGCCATACTTTTGCTGTTTAACTCTCTTTTTGGAGATTTTATTTTCTCTATAGTTTTATATATACACATATTTTTTCTCGTTTTATCTCTCTTAACTAATATATACAAAAACACATAATAAAACAACGCGTATTAAATTCAATCACCTATATAGTAATATTATTTGAGCTGATTATCTGTACAAATTTTATATAATTTTGTTTTATAGTTAAGTATGATCATGCCGTATCTTCATTAAGCTACATTTACTTGAGTGAAGCATTTAAAAAAAAAATTCCTTAACCATTCTATTACATGATCACTAATAATCATTGCATAAGTAATAAATAATTTATTAATAAAACTGCAAAATTTTAACTATAACGTAAAAGAACCTAATTATATATAATACAACAGCATATAATCATATATATATATATTATAATATATAATATATATATATAGCCTTACACGCTATTTACTAATATAGCCTAAAAATAATAAAACTCACAGTAGTCAAAGTTTATTAAATAAATTATGAAAAAATATTATTTATGTCAGTTGATTTCTACACAGTATGGTCACTATTATTATTATTATTATAATATTATATATTATATTTATAAATAATTATTATAATATTTATTAATTATATTATAATTATATTATTATTTATATAAATTTTTATTATATTATATATATAATTATTATTATTATATTTATTATTATTATAATTATTATTATATATTATATTGTACTATTAAATATATTATAATTAGTAAGTGATATAGCAAAAATCATATATTAGCCTTTATGTATCTGACTGGTTGGTCGAGCTCTCAAATAATAAAATAAATCGTAACTCAAAATTTCAATATTTCGATATATGTATTTTTACAGGGGAAACTATCGACAAATTTAAATAAATCATTACGTATATCAATAACTTTACGGACTCCTATTTAGCTCAATACAGCTACATATATAGCTTGTTAACATAAATTATTGCCTACTATTATATATATATAATATATATTATACTCAATATATATATATATTAATATATTATATATATCTATATATATTATAATAATATATATATAATATAATATTAATATACTATATATATAATTAACTAGTATAATATATATATATATATAATATATAATATATATAATTATATTATACTAATATATAAATTATATATATATATATATATATATATATATATATATATGACATAAATATATTTATAAAGATTTTTAATTTACAATATAGGTGATTTTATGAATATAATATTATATATATATTAATATAATTAATATAATTATTATATATATTTATATTACTTAATATAGATTTATATATTATATTAATAAATAAATTATATAAATACTATATATATATAATAAGATATAATATATATATAAATATTATATAATTATATATATATTATATTATATAATTAATATAATATATTATAATATATTTCTCTTCAAATTTATAACCTAATATATATAATTAATATACCTGGACATTAACTCATAATTAATGTTATCAAAGATATATTAATTTTTAATCATAATTTATATATAATTTCAATAATTTTAGTAAATACTGGATTTTCTAATTTATACGGTCTCAGTTTGTTGATTATAATATGTATTATTAAATACTTGATAAAATATCAAGAAACTAAAATTTCTTTTGAATTAATACGTACAAAAAGAGTTTCAAAATTAAGTTTTAAATATAGAAAACGATATCAAGATTTTTAAACCACTCTTAAGAAATACTTATATGTAAATTTTTGGAATAATGATTAAAATTAAATTTATTTTAATATATGTAAATATATTATTACTATTATTTAATTTATATATTAGGTAAAAAGAAATTCCTTCTAGCAATTATCTCAATAGTTTTTACTATATATTATTATATATATATGTACTGATTTGTAGTGTAGAACATAAATTATTATATTTATGTTCTTTTTAAAAGTGCTATTATTCTTTCTGTATAATACTGACTAAATGAAGTATTATCTGTTGTTTAGGTAATAGAAAATATCAAATAAAATCATGAAAAACTACTTAATTATATTTTTTGGCTTTGTTTAGTACTACGAAATTTGAAAATTTAATTGTAATACTTTTTTTTATTTTCTTATTTTTATATAAAGAAAACTAAAGTGATTTTTTAAAAACGTAAGGAGGGGTCATTGTTCTAAATGTAATTGGTAATAGATCTTATAATTTTAGATATTGTTTTGTTTTATATTTATTTATAAAATTGTGGTATAGCTTGAGTCAGTGTCATATATTTATTTATTATTATTTATTATTATTTATTATTATTATTAATAATAATATAATATATTTATTATTATATAAAATCTAATTATTATTAATTATTACCAATTAATTTATATAATTTATTATTCATTATTATTATTTAATAATTATTATTATAAGATCGTCTTTTCATTTGCACTTTATAATTAATATAACCGGACGATAAAAATATCTGATTAAATTGTAAAAAGAATGTTTTATTATAGATATTATCAACATTATAAATATATTTATAATAAATATTTATCATATTCTGAAAATATTGTTGTAACTATTAGTAATTTACATAAGGAGGCTATAATAATACTACTATTAATAATTTTATTTAATATTATATAGTATATAATAATTTAACTTAATTATATTAATATATGTATATTGTTTCATATAGTCATATTAATATATATTATAAAATTACTAAACTAATATATATTCATTTTATTTTATTGTGACATAAATATAATTTATACTTAATTAAGTGAATTTTATAGTGTTAAGAATAAATCATATTATATTTAAATTTATGTTGTATTTTTCTTTATATATAATATAAATATATAATCCTTCAACTTATTACTAAGGTTAAATATCACGTTATTTGAACTAATAGTATATGATAGTAAAATATAAGAGCTACTTTTGGGAATTTCATGTATATATAAATTATAATAAATATATAGTTATATTTATATATCTTTATATTATCTCACATATACATAATTTAACATTATTATATAAATATATTATTATATATTTTAGTATTAGCAAGGCTTACATTTATAATTAATAATATATAATTATATTATTAATGTCATTTACTAAATATAATTTTATTTATTTATATCTAATATAAATAATAATAAATTATTTATATATAATATTACTTTATTAACACAGAATCAACTAAAACTACATAATATTCATGTCGTCTAGTGAATTAATATTCCCCTGTTATTTTATTTATATTAATTATATTTTATTATAATATACATCAATTAAATAAATATTCATAATTATATAGCTATGATAAATTATAAATATATAGTATTCTTACTTAATTAGTATATATTTCATAATTCTACTCAAGTTAGCAGTGCCGATAGACACACGATCATCACACCACATTAAGTAACTGCTAAAATAGGAAATAATATAAATATAGTATGCTCTTAAAATTATTATACTTATATAATATCAATATAAATATTTATATAGATTTAAACTTTTTATATATAATATATTTACTGTATAATATATTAATTACATATCATATAAGTTAATGGCATAATAATTTAGTCAAGTGAAGAGATTACAATTAATTTTATTTTCAATCATCTCCTTTTACATAATAGACAATATTATTAAAACTAAAAACATGTCTATAATAAAACATCATGCAAACTATGAATACTAAATCATATTTTTAGATAGTTACTTCAAACTCTCTCGATCATACTCTCATAATCACTGCTTTAACTTCTATCTATCTCTCCTTCTCATTCTCTCTATTTACCTCCGTCTCATCTCTCTTCCTCCAATAATCAAATCCATACTCTTACTTTTTCTACATCCTCTCGTCATTACTATAATGACTATATTTCTAGCAAAATGTAAGTAATACCACCCTCATCATAGAATTTATATCTTTGTGAATAACATTTTCTAACTTCCCAGTTCGTTGTGACTACGATTTATTCTAATTGAACGGTGTGAGATCTCTGATAGACAAGAGTCTTGCACTAAAATCATCATTTATAGATAATTCTATTGCAACTTATATTTATATATCACAACATTGGTTAGTTATCATCAAAGAAATGTAAATAACATATAATATTTTACGATCAGAAATTTCAGGTGCACCTATTTCGCGGTTGAAGGTAAATTGAAATTACACCTCCTCATAATTTATATTTATATAAATATGTTATTAAATATTATATATTTAGTAAACGATCAATAAAAACTAAAATTAATTAATAATAAGCAATAAGAGAAATAAATGAAAGGTACAAAAAATACATTAGAATAATGGTAATATTATGAAATTTAAATTCAAATAATATTTTGAATATATAAATTATATTCATTTAGTAATTAATTATTATAGTAAGTGCGAATTAAACAAAGGTAAACATTAAAACTTAGTTTAAATTCATGTTTAATATCTTGTCTATATGTTATAAGATGAAATGAATTACTATTCCATGTTAATTTCTATATTAATAATTATACATTGTTTACTTTTACCTCAAAAATTAACATTTTGATGATCTTTAATTTTTATTCATGGACGTAATCTGATAATAGAAAATAGTAATTATTATATATATTAATATATATTTAATATTTATATTATAAATTATTATATATATATATTATATATTAAGTATATAATTATATATATCTATAATTTCTTATTATAATATTTATATTATTTTATATAATAGTATATATTAATTTAAATATAATCTATATATATAGATAATTATTATATATAATATACATTTAATTATTAATAATATTAATATATATCAATAACAGTTATGATCAAACAATAAAATAATATTTTTAATTATAAAATTATAAAATGTATTTAATAAAAACTTTATTAACATATATATTAATATTAATATATATAATATTATATATTAATATTATATATATAATAATACATATCAAATTTATTATATTTTAATTTATTATTAATTTAAAAATATATAATATAATTATTATAGGTATTATTTTAAAATATTTTATTTTAAATTAATAGACATATTAATAATTAATCTGACCTACAGTAATATATATTAGTTAAATTTAATAATTTAATATTTTAAATATATACTAATATTATTAAATATTTAATATATATAATTAATATTATTAATTAATTTATATAATATCTATATATTATAATTAATATATATTATATTATATTAATATAATATATATATATATATATATATTATAATATTATATTAAATATTAATTATTAATTTTTTAAAATATATATTATAATATATATAATTAATATTAATATATATATAATCTTATAAGTATATAATAATATATAAGAATATATAATATATAATAATAATTATATCTATAAATATATATTATATTATCAATATATATAATTTAATTTATTTTATATATACTATTGACATGCTCTATCCAAGGGCTCCCTAGTATTATATGTTAATAAAGGGAGTAGTTATAATAGTATTATATTAGTAATAAATTGTAGTAGTTTATTATTTAAAATTTTGTGATCCTGCTTTGAAATGATTTAATATTATATCTTAATTAACATACTTATAGTAAAAATAGTATTACGCAAATAATTAAATATATTTTGGTATAATTATTATATAAATTATTAATACTGTTAATGATACATAGTATATAAATTAAAATATTATTTATTTTTAGTGAGAAAATAAATATTAATAAATAGTAGAATACTTATATAAATCTTGAAAAACTGATTTGTTTACAAACTTTTAACTTTAGATATTAGAATATTAAAATACATTTAAGTTAATAATTAAATTTTTAAATTTAATGTTTATTATATATTCATTATTTAACTATTTTATATATTATATATTTAATATATATAATAATTTATTATAACATATTATATTAATGACTTATTTGATTTATTTATTTATTAAAAATTTGTTTATATAAATATATAATTAAAACTAATAATATTTAATAATTTTTTTATATGGTATATAGAACTAGCTATGTTAGTGTATGAAAACTAAGTGTAAGTTATTATAATTATATAATAATCTTATATTTCACAACCTTTTGTATGGCAGAACTGCTCCTGAGTTTTCTGTTTACAGATTGAAAGATTTATAATTTTATATTCATATGGTCTATTAATCATTTACCATTATGTATCTTGTTCAGTCATCTGAACTAACTGAGTTTATTTTATTATAAAGTTGAATAATAAATGATGTAACTCTGTTTAGTAGCGTGCTAATTGAATATAGTTTATTTATATACTTCTCATAATTACCCATTCTTTTCAGCGTTTTAATTTAATAGATTTAATAAAGAATGATTCTAGAATTTATACAATACTTAAGACTTAAAAATAAATTGCAGTATTTATTTCATAAATATATTTAAACAGTAACATAAGATTATTAATACTTATACATTATTATGTAGTATTATACTAGCTAGCTTATAATGAGATAAAACATAGTTATATCATTTATCAGTCAAACGTAAGTATGATCATAATGATAAATACTATTAATAATTATTAATAATAAATTATATATAATTTATTCTAGATATAATATTATATTTTTTAAAAATATTATACATTATTTATTTAAATATATGAATGAGCACTTTAAAGTATATACTAAAATATTTAATATATTAGTTTAGTGTAGAAAACTCAATGATCAGTTTTATTAATTTATTAAACTAATTTATAATTTTAAATAATCTCTTTGAATTTTTAAAACGTATAAAATTATTAGACAAGTTAAATAAATTAATGTACATAATAAAATGAGAGTATAAAAACTTTTAGTGACTAAGTAGAAATTTTAATATGTATTTATATATGCGTTGCTAAATAAGTTGCCTCTAACAATTTCTCGTATAATCTTATTATTTTAATATGATTCTCTTTGACTAGATTTATTTTTCTACTTTTAATGTTAACAAGCTGTTTGGTGGTACACTTATTGCTCTCTTCTATTTTATGCATCAAATGTGTACATTATACAAGAGTGAAGGAATATACGGGTGTACATATACTTCCATATCATAATTAACATTAGCCTACATGTTAGGTTCAATTACTCTCATTATATTCCAGTATGATCTCATAGTGTAGTACTAAGTTTTTTTTATATAAATCCTATTATGAACTTATTTAATATTCGTTCCATTTTATTATTTACAAGAGCCGTTTAGTCATCGTTGCGTGTTTACCTATAAATTTTTCGCGCTAACTACGTGAACACAAGTCTCTGGAAAGTTGTTCACATAAGTGGACTATGAGTTAAGGTTAGTGATGTTTGAAATATATATATTTTAATTGATAGATTTGTCATTGCTTTACTATTATATACTAACAGTTCACAAGGTGATTATCTTGCAAGAACTTACATTGTAATAAGCAGGTACTTAGCATCCTACAATATAATTCATCTATATTAGGTAATTAAGTGTTTATTAGTCTATTAGTTCCACATCCGTTATTATAAAATATTATCACTTTACTCAATGGATGGATTAATCAAATTATAGTGCTATAGCATATGATTATAATCATCCTTAATATAGCATTCTTTATATGTAAGTAGCTACTTCATATGAACCTAACATAATTATCAAATATTATGTTGAGGCATCAGAAGAGTATTTAAAATGTATATGTATTATTTAAAAATAGTTGGCTGGGATAATCTCATAGAAATGTTAATAAGGTTGTTTGTAAATTTTCAAAATATTTAATTGATAAGGGTACTTCTATTGCCTTCTTAATAAAGAAATTAAAAAAATTAATTATAACTTAATAATTAGTAAAATATTTAATAAATATTCTCATTTAAACACTTTACGCGGTATTAAATCTTATAACGTCAAGGAAGTTTTACTTGGTAAATGATATATTATATTTATTGTTATATAAAAAATTAATACTAAAGTCTTTTTAAGCTTAGATTTTAATCATATATGTGATACTAATTAGTTATAACTTAATTAGTCTACCTTTATAGTTTATTAATTATGAATTTATGCTTTTATTTAAATATTATTAATAAATTAGAAAGTACACTACAAAAGATTTTATAATATTTGCATATAGTGGTATATGTTATTTAAATTAAATTTAACTCTAATAAATTTATTAAATTTTATCCTTATTTAATCATAATATCACATAATATTACTCATAGGATGTTCGTAATTTTCTATTGATATGGTTAAATCTTTGAGATTCATGCACCCTAGGATAGCTTAGGCTTTAATTAACTTAGATTATCAGTTGTAAAGTGGTACGATATTCTATAGTATTTAGATATATAGTATTTAGCGTTCGTGCTACAGATATAATATGGTTTTCTATTAAAAAAACATCTGTGATGATACATATCTCAAGATTAGATTTAGTGGCAACGGAGATAACTAAAAGGTGCGGTTGATGTGATGATATCATCACCTCTCTTTGTACTGTACTTCTAGACAGGAAATTGTTAACTAATTCACCCATTTTTTCACATATTATTTACACACAAATCTCGTAAGACTATCATGGTGATACGATCGAAGATGGTTAAATTCTGGGCAGTCTCACGCGAGCTAACATAATCGAATTCCTTATCTTACCGTGTAGATCCTACGTCGGGGATTTGAGTTATTTTGCATTAACTTACTAATTTACTCGGTCATCTCAATTTCTTTGACGTGTACGTAATGATTTTTCTGAGTGTGTTCAACTATTGATCTTTTCTATTTAATTGAGTTGTGGGCTGAGTCAGTGGGTATCATTACCGATCAATTAAATTATTTATCCTTTAACCTCATCTTACTGTTATTAGGTTTGATATTATGCTTGTGAATTAATGTATGTTTACACTTCAGTATAATCATATTAACTTATCAATTATAATTATCGTGAAAATAATACTTATTATCTATTTTATGGTAACTATATATACTTCAAAAAATAAATACTTAATAGTTTTTTTAACTAAATACTCTTATAATATCTCTCTATGAAATCTAAATATTTAAATATGGTTGAATGAATAATGAGTTATCAGCATCACGGCTACTCATTATATTGATAGGAGATGTCAAATACTAATCTCACTTCTACTCTTCTTAGACAATAATAGGGACTTATATTTTTAATCTAATATATTCTATTTACAATATCACAATAACAAGTTCTAATGTTATAGGGTAATCACTCACATACTATGATAAACTGTAAGAAATGATTTTTAACTATTTACGTCATAGGAGATTTACTGATATTTATCTATATACTGTCTTATGATTAATATAATAAGTTACTATAGCAGAAACTACTATATATTTATTAAGTTAATATTCATCGCGTTTGCATTTGACTATTATTATCGAGCAGGTGATATATGATTATTCGTCGTTCTCTTCTCTACTATCTTTTCCTTTGTAATTAACCTTGGATAATTAAGCGCCATATAACCAATTGCTGGCAGTAATACTCCTGAGCATATATTAGTTACATTATTTGTTGGCTCAACATTGCCTGAGTGATCGTTGGTTCTATTATCTTGCGAGTAGTTTTTTAATACTTTGCCCTGTTATTTTAACTTTTCTAACACATTCATAAGTGGATAGGTTGGCATGATTCATGTTTTACAAGTTTGAGGTAAGATTTTACGTTCAGAAATGTTCGAATGTGCTCAATGGGTAAATTGGAGTAACACTTTTATCTATCATACTCTCAATCCACTCCTTGATCAGAATATGATACATGTGTGTGAATGCCACTACGCTTGAGAAACATTCTATTAACGTATATAAAAATAATTAATATCAAAATCATCCGGGTTAGACACTCCACAGTATATAAATGAGCCAGCTAGTGTAGGAGCAGGTAGTTTGCTCTTTTTCTCTCACGCGAGAGCTATATAGTTTCCTCCTGTCTGATTGAGCGTCCTTCGTGACGAGGTGCGCGATATCTCTATCGCACTTACTACTCTCCGTTCTGTGCCTTCATCGCTAACATTCTGTGATCTTACTGTAACGTTCTTTCACATTCTTTGCCCGGTTAGCCATTTTAGCTTTTCTAGCTTATTAATATGTGGATAGATGTTGGCGTTCATGTATACTCATTGACGTGTTTAGCATTAATTTTATTATTATTAATTTAAGTGTGTAATTAACGTGTAATGGAAATCCGATATTAATTTTTCTGGTGGTGTTCTGTCAGTGGAACTTGTGTCAAGCTTAATCGGCGCAAACACTTATTTTGTCCTTAACAGGGAGACAGTGAAGCTGTACCGGCTTTCCTTCGCTACAATGGCAGCGTGAGAAATAAAAAATTGACGAAACGAGATACTTTGATCCTTATCAATGACAATTTGGAATGAAGAAAATAGACCTTAAAATGACGCTTTATGGACTTCCGAAATCTGAGAGCGAGTCGAGATAGTTTTATTATGTATAGATGAGTGCTCCCACTATGTAGCCAGATGATGGATAGGATTGTTTTTTTAACAGGATAGGGCTTATAGATACCCTTGTGCCTATATCACCTAATTTAGCTTACAGAGAAAAAGAGAGCAGGACTGTCTTTATATATATATTGTTACTTTGTTTAGTGTGAACACACAATGTACTAGACGTATTTTATTAATCATTGCTAATATTAATTTTATTATATTTTAAAGTGATGTATTAATACTTGCAATAATTATTAACTAGTATAATATATAATATAGTATATTACGATTTTTTTTAAAGAAATAAAGTTATGAACAATAACTTTTTTTTACTATTGTCATATTTCTTTATAGATTTTTAAAGTAACAATTGTTTTAGTGGTAGTTTATTTTGAGCATTTTAATTTTGTTTCTTTAAAATAGTATTTAGATGATATTTGGCAAATGCTTGGCATAGGATACACAATGAATTTAGTAAAGGACCTATGCGAAGTCTTAACCGCAGAAATTATTTAATAAAGTTGAATAAATATTATATACAACAAAAACATACACATGAGAAATTTAAAAATCTTAACGTGGAATAAGCCTCAGAAGATAGAGATACTCATACGATAAATATATTTCTATAATTAACTCACCCTAATATCAGTCGTCTCTGATCCCTTCTAGAAACTTGGCATAGGATCCTGCTTCACGCTTGGTAATTCAGGTATAGTGATAGACCGTTATTATCGGAGACTCGGCTTTGTTCAGTATACAGAATGTATTACACGAAAGGTTTTCTAGTATGTGGCTTGTAATGCAACACCACTAATAAGCAAAATTAAAAAAGATTATAAGATGAATCTCTGCTAGCAAAAGAAATTATGGTAGAAATAAACTCGAAGGAGCTTTTAAATTCAACCGTAGTAAAATTTTACTTTATATTATTAAAAACAATAATTAAATAAAGGGTAGAACATAACTTTATATTATTTTAACTTATAATTAATTAATAATTTTCACTAAATAATCAACAGAGCAACTCAATCAAATACACACTAATTTCGAGCAAATATAAACACTAATTTTAATTTCTAAAATTTTAATTATTCATAGAGATAAAATCTAGTTTTTTAATATGTTCATAAATTTTATTTACACAGATATTCGTTATTGAAATGCTATATAAAACACAAACTTGAGCCTATTCTTTCAATAGTAATACTAAACTGGTACTATAATAATTCAGCATTTAAGTCTATAAATATCTAAGCAAGCTTATATATAAATTAACTAACATAAGAATTATCACTGATTCTTATTTTGTAAATTTAATTTTATTCTTTTATAATTATAATATAATCAAATCAAATAATGAAAAATACGAGGAATTTTAATTAAATTGTGTTCAGAGATGACTGAATATTATTGTAAAGAGAACATGATTTATATTTATATATTTATATATTATAATATATGTAAAATAATAATAATAATAATAATTAATAATAATAATTATACATAAATAAATATATATATCTATAACTATAAGTTCGCTCTTCTTTTCTCAACCAGATTGGGGGTGAGTTGCGCAGCATACACCGGAAACAGAAAAGTAGAAGAACAACCACGAATAAGGTTGAAAAGAAAGCCATCCTCCCCCTAATCTGTTCAATTAGTCTCCTATCCATATCTTAGTAAGAACTCGTAACAGTACAGAAAAAAATCCCACATCAGGTTTTCTTCAGAAACTGTATGCTTTGACCCACAATTCTTACTATTACAACAAAAATAAAAATAATAAAATAATAATACACATAATAATAAATTAATAAATTAACTAAATAATATATCATATTATAAATAATTATATTACGAATTATACATTTTTTTGATACATTTAATAAAATATGATATTAACTACATAAATTAATTAATAATATTAATAATCATTAATAGAATAAATACTTCTATTATATAATGAATTAATAATAAGTCAAAGTAAATAATAATATAATAATAATAATTATATTATATAATAAATAATTATCTATATGGTAATCTATTATATAAAATATATATCAGTTATAATAACATTTTGAGAAATAAATCCATAGTGAAATCATATAATGAAACTACCTACCATATACAATATATTATACAATTTAAACATTTAAAACTATTTTTTAATCTAAACAGTCAAATCTATATAAAAAAGTATAATAATAATAATAAATTACAATAATAATAGCATAAATTAATAATAATAATTAGAATCATAATAAAAAATAAATAATGTAATGAATTAAGCCTTAAATTATGAGAGAAATAAATTATAAAATATAATAAATATGAAATAATAATAGATAATCATTAAATAATAATAATTTAATAATAATAATGAATAAATAATAATAATATAATAATATAAATAATATATAATCATAATAATAATAATAATATCATCAATAAAATAATACATAATAATAATAATACAAGCCAAAATGATTAATAAATAATAATCAATAAATAATAATTATACTATAATATGAAATAATAAATAGTAATAATAGATAATAATAATAAAATAATAATATTAATTTAAATATAATAATTAATAAATAATAAATTTTGGGACAGTTTCTTTACTTAATGGATTTAGAAGTGTATGACACCTCTACTATTGAATACATTTTCTTGAAATAATCACGGTTTGTTGTTATTTGTTGAGATTTTTTTTGTTTAGTATTGCTTTTTGTTTTTTTTATTTTTTGTGAATTCTAAGTTCAGAAGAAACGCCAAGATGAAATAAAAAGAAAATCATTTATGAATTTATTTAACGAAAGGAAAAATAATAGAAATGTATTAGTTCTCACTCAGAAAATGACAACATGATATTTTCGTGCCAAATTCCACCACAAATAAATAATAATATTTTCAATGCTTAAATAATAATATGTTTTAATTAATTATATTTTAAAAGGTGAAAATTTATGTTATCTTTATAAGAGACATAAATACATTCAAACATATAATTTTTTATTCTCGGTCATTTCTCTAAGTTTCAATGAGGACTAAGCCTTATATATGGTATCTCTAGCGCAATAAGTATAGTAATCAGGGTAGTTGCGGAGCCGGAGCCGGGAAGCCGGAGAGACAAGAAAATTCTTCTTGTAGTTGTAGTTTCCAGAGCTCAGGAGCGCCGGACAGCAAGGCAAAGGAAGACGAGAAGTTGGAGCCGTGCAATTTTTTAAAAATGCTCTGGACGCCGGAGTTACAGGACAAGACCGGAGTAATTCCAAAAAAATTTGCCGGCTCCGCAGGCCCTGTAGTAAGAGCGACTTTTGGTCCTGCATGGCCAAGGGGCATCAGAGTTTTGATCACTCGTCCGGATAGGCCTAGGTAGTTCAGTTTATACAACTTAGTAATGGTTCATTTCCTCCCCAAATTTAACAAAAAAGAGAGAAAAAAATGAAAAAATAATATATATAATTTGTGTGTTTAAACAAACTTATTCGGAAAATATTTTTCCCAAAAAATTGTTATTCAAAGTTTTCAGAAATAAAGGTATAACATCTGTGTTACTTTGCAAGTTACAAAACAAGTCATTCGTAACTTTCATTCCTTCATATTGGATGCATTAGTATTGTATGAGTATCCTAAAAAGACAACGTATATTAAAAATAGGTATATTATAGTAATATATTACGAGACGTATATATATATTAATATTATCTATATTTACTATATATTTCAATATATATTTTACTATACTATTAAATATTATTTACTAAAATTATCACATATATATATATATATTATATATATATATATATATATAATATAATATATATATATATAATATATATATATTCATAATATATACTTTTAATTGCTACAAAATTAAAATATTTCTGGAAACCATATTTTTAAGTTCAAAACCGTCTAGTTGGGATGTTTAAATTTTTTACTCATACCTATTATTATTATTATTTATTATTATTATATTATTCATTATTATTATATTATTATTATTATTATAATTATTTTATTATTATTATATTATTATGATTATTATTATTATTAATATTTATTATATCTCCAACAAGCCTTTCTTAGAATTGCAATCAGCCACAATCCAATATTCTTTTCTCTTGATAAAGAATAAAAACGGTAAGTGCAAGAACAAACAGTCAATTGTTTTACAAAAGAATGGCTACAGAAATAAAAACAAAAAAGTTTATATTATTACATAAATAGGAATGCATAATACCGACTATATTATCGCTTTTACTTGTTATTTTAATTGAATATGTCAACACCATTTTGTGTTGTATACAAGGATCATGTGTATGAGCTTGGCCGTGTTCATATATTTTAAATAGAACCATATTATATAAGGCAAATTACCGAATTTAAATTATAAGGATCTGTTCATTGGGGTAAATTTTAGTCAATTAAAGCTACAATTTAATAACAAACTCGTGTAGTTTATATATCTGCCTACTTCTTCCATTATTTAATTAACATTAATCTTCTAATACAATTTCTTGCCATCCTAAATTCGTGATATGGATATAGTGTTTAGAGGAAATTTCAGTTTGGTCAAGATGAGATTATAATACCACAATCCTCTTTCCATATTATATATATACAATATTATTATTATAAAAGTTATTATACTATATATATATACTATAAATAATTACTAATATATAATATTGAAGCATTTATATTCTATAGTGCTATTATTCACAATACTCAATTAGTAACGAATTAAAAGAAAATAAAAACAATTACTTCTTGTTGATCCCTCTGCTTATTCTATAGTATATATATTAGAGGTGTAATCCGAGTACACTAAGGTTGCAATCTAACCGAATATCGAATTATTAAATATAAATTATCAGTTGCCAAAACCGAGGATAGGCTAACTACAATATAAGACGATATATTAAATTTTTAATAATTTAAATATTCACTTGTTTAAGTTATCTTATTTGAACAACTCTTATATGATGTTTACCTTTCTCGGAATGGTATTTTTTTTATTTTTTTTTATTTATATCACACATTGTGTATTTTTTCCATAATTTTTTTGGAAGTTTTTCTTGTTTTTTTTAGCGCGAAGTAGATAAAAGAAAACAAAATAATTTATTTTCTTATTAAGTATTTCTTTATGTGAACATAATTTTTAGAAATATTATATATATCAATATTTATATAAAATAATATACCGTATTTTTAAAACAAAGTATAATACAATTTAAATAATAATTATTATATCTATTTATCTTTTTATATATTATTTTTTGATAATTTATAGCATTTTACACATTAGAAATATATATCTTAACATTTATATTATATCTTTAAATATTATAATAGTAAAAATTACCATATATAATATAGTATTATTATAAAATAATATAGAAACTCAATTTATATAATAAGATACTATTACAATTTAGATTAAGATACAACACTAATTATAATATTATTATATTCATATAGTATATATTAGGAATATAATATTTAAGGTAAAAAATTTCCGTTAATCTTTTATAATGAGTTATTTTAAATTTAAACATATGTATATTTTAATATATGATGATAATATAATATATATATCAATATATACGTACAAAAAAGACTTTGATTAAAATATGATAGTTAATATTAATTTATATAGTTATTATATTATATATAAAATATATATTTATAGTTTATTGAGCACAGAAGTATTTTTATCGTTTACTCATGATATAATTATCATTATACAAATAATAGTATACATAAATTTATTTAGTTATAAAATTATCCTTTAAAATAATATACTATAAAAAAATATGAATTTTTTGTTTATTAGGATAACTATGAATATACGGGCTTAGGTTCAGAAAAGACACAAGCGAATATATTATTTTGCGACATTTGAAATTGCCACTTGCAAAACAGCAAAAGCGTTTTGACACAACCTCAATTGACAGCTCCGCACACAGCACCCCGGGTAAACAACTAGAATTAATATTGTGTAATCATTCACTTGCACTTACGGTCTCTCACTGATATCCTGAGAGATTATTCGGCAAATCGCAATCCGAAAACCTTGCAACGCATCGATACACCTTTTAAATGCCATCCATCGCACATTGATAGGGTGGACGATAGCGCGGAGGCGCTCTATTAAAACAAATGGAATTGTGTAAGACCTTTGTTTATTACGAGTGAAAACAGACATTTTGTTCAAAATAGTGTTATTGTTCAATATTTACAAATGTATGAGGATTTTACTAGTTAGTACAGTTAATATACCCCTATTGTCGACCATTTACTCTGAAACATGGGTTAGTACTGGCCAGAAGTAGTGTCCTAGTTAATTAAAATGATTTATGTACTGTATTTTATGTGCAAATCGGATAATTTTCGAAGGTCAAGCCCTTGTACAAGGGCAGTAATGTCATATGTTTCTCTCTAAGCAATGTTCTCTGTGATACGAAGGATGTCAGTTTTCATATATATTCAGAAATTGTGAACGTGAATATGTTCAATTTCATTGTGTTTTATACTGCAAATTCGCATACGTGTGGGGATTTGTGACAAAGTCTTACTCCTATTCGGATACTCTTTTTCTTATTCAGAATGTTTTATTTAAAAACACTAATCATGCCAATCTTATTTTTGGACTGATATATATTTTAAAACTTTTCCTGATAGTAAGGAGTGGTGATGATCCCAAAAGAATTCAGAGTGAATCAAAATGCTATATCTATGTAATGCGAGTAATATAATATAAATCAATAAAACATAAAATATTTATAAATTAAATATTATGTTCCAATAACTTAAAAGATATATAACATCAAATATTTCAATCTATAATAAATATAAATAAAGTATCGCAATATTAGATCGTACTCTAAAAGGCAAAACCGTTCTTTCCTATCGATATATTGTTTCCGCAAAACGTATTATAAATCCGCTTCAGAAAATAACTGTGCTAAATACATAAAAATTAGCAAAATAAGGATCTGATGATACACGATTTATTTTTTTTTATTTTTGTTTAAAAGAATACAAATATCAATATGTAATATCCTGCAAATGTGATTGTATAGGTAACTAATTCCTCTTTTAATGACATCGCAAAAAGAGAGATCTATCGGAGATATAAGTCTTCTTTTATGAAAATAATAGTATCTTTATAATTTAAATATACTAGTAGAGATTTGAGATGTAACAGTCTATGACTGGCCTACGTGACTTTAATGTATTGATTTAAACTTTATATCCAAATATAAAAACTTACAAGCTTTATAAATATCAAATCAATTATATACAATAATATTTTGCATTGAAGAAAAAACAAGACAAATCATTACAAAACACAAATGTTAATCAGCTCTTGTATTTTTTTTTTAAACCTTATCCGAATTCAGACATCAACATGGGAAGTGGTAAAACGCACTACAATTTTATTTCTTGGCCTAAGGCAATTGTTATTTTGCATACAATGTCCTGGAAACTTACATATTCTAAATTGCTGGTTTGTAGACACAATTACGTCCGAGCAGGACGAATCCAAGCCCAAGGAGAAAGTAGCTCACATTCTCCCACCCAACCAGTTGCGAGCCTGGGACACTCGTTTTGTTTGGCGTGTGCTCTACCACTGAGCTATCGGGCGCTTTTATATATATAAAAAATATGAAATACAAAAAAATAAAATAAATAAAATAAAATATACACATACATACATACATACATACATACATACATACATACATACATACTTACATACATACATACATACATACATACATAAATATACACATACATTCACACATCATATATATGTCCAAATATATATAACACTACCATAATAAACATTACTGTTATTGCTGGCAACAACATTGAAGCTGATATTTTCAACAATATTACCTTCACTAACACACAATTAGAATAACAACAACACTAATTGTTACCAATACTAACACTAACACTACCAACACTAATTAATATCAATATCACTATTAAATATTAACATTACTATTAGCACTTGGGATTGAAGGTTGAGTCAACTGCAGATAATACGATCCATACATGGGAAGAGCCAAACAGCTCATTGGTGTTCCAACTAAATGCAGCATTATGAGGAGTCTACCTGATAGACTAAACGATTCTGGTGTCATATTAAATGCAAACATTTGAAATAATCAATATTCAAGTCGTAGAGACCTAGTTCTGGTTTTGTATGAATTAATTTTTTAAAAAGTATTTTCTATTTCACTTTTATTACTTCGCGTGTAATTTATAATCCGAATTTAAATTTGATTTTCAATTTTAGTGTTGAAACAAATAAATAGATTTATGCAAAAAAATTTAATAAATCAATTTCTCTTCATAAGATTATAATTTCTTCAAAGATGATAATTTTATCTCACTCGTTTCGTTCTTCTCTAAATCTAGGCATATTCAGAGCATCATTTGCTACTCTTTTATATTCACAATTAACTTAGGGATGAGGTAGTGGGAAATGGAGAAGACAACATACATCAATATTTCTCCCTCCATTCCTCTCCTGTTATCCCACCATCTGCGAGGGACAGTTCACAAAGAATTCGTATTTCAACTGCGTGGCGGAAAGGAACATTTAATCAGGAAGGAAAGGAGACTAGAGGTTTGGTCATTCCTTTTATATATATATATATATATATATATATATATATATATATATATTATATATATATATATATTATATATATTATATATATATATATATTATATTATTGTCATTTCTATCCATATCATATATATATATATTATATATATATATATTATTATATTATATATATATTATATATATATAGTATATTATATTATATAATATATTTATATAAATGTATATATATATATATATTTATATAAAGTTATATAATATAT
>JABUQX010055754.1:35000-36284 GCA_015478945.1 Trachelipus rathkii
GTAGGAGGCAAAAGGTGAATGATATACTACACCCATCCTACGACCATATTACTGAACGGGTGCGGAATGGTTGAGGTACTTAACAACGAGCAGAAGCAGTAAAATAGAAGCTGCTTGAATGCAGTGTGTAAGATAATAAGAGGAGTACCGGGCTGCGGGAACAGAGTTAGAAGTGAAGCAATAAGAGAAGAGCTCGGAGTCCGCCAAATAATGGAATGTATTGAAAGAACCAGCTGAGATGGTTCGGTTATGTGCAGAGAATGGAGGACTTTAAATACCCCCGAAGATTACTTAATTGGAGACCTATTGGCACGGAGCCAGTGGGAAAGACCAAGAAAGAGATGGGAGGAAACCATAAAAGACAAGCAATACGGTCGGCGGGGGAGAAACGATGGAGAATTGTGGAAAAGGACGGCACTTTTGAAGGACCGGACGTCTGAGGCATTTCTGGACGCGAGGCAAACAACTTCACAGGATTACCTAACAAGATGATGGCGAGGAAAGGTGAGAAAAATATTATAATATATATATAATATATATCTATATATATATATAGGTAGTATATATATAATTAGTATATATATATTTATATATATATATATATATATATAATACGTCTATATTCTATAAAATATATAATATATATATATACAATATAGTATTATATATTATATAATTATATATATATATTATTATATATTATAATATCTATATTATATAATATATATATATACTATATATAATATATATAGTATATATATATTATATATATATATATATAGTATATATATATAATAATATTATATATATATATATTGCAAAAGGTATGTTAGAGCCCTTATCCTTCATGCTTTCAACTTTAAATTCAATCTTTTCGAATTTTATAAAAAGTTTTTCATTTTTTTTTTAAATTTTTTTTATGACTGCACAAATGAAACAATTTTTCAAGTTTATTTTTTTCCTTTCTTACATAGGCTTTAAGAGCCAAAAATTAGCGCTAAAAGCTTTCAATTATCCATCCTGCTCTCAATAATTAATAATAATAATAATAATAATAATAATAATAATAATAATAATAATAATAATAATAATAATAATAATAATAATAATAATAATAATAATAATAATAATAATAATAATAACAATTTTCAGTGCTATTTCCATTTTATTCTTCTACTGGGGTGTAAAGATGATAGCAACAACAACAACAACAACAACAACAACAACAACAACACCACAACAACAACACAACAAAACACAACAACAACACAACCACAACAGCCC
>JABUQX010055755.1:2500-5000 GCA_015478945.1 Trachelipus rathkii
ACGAACCAACGAACCAACGAACCAACGAACCAACGAACCAACGAACCAACGAACCAACGAACCAACGAACCAACGAACCAACAACGAACAACGAACAACGAACAACGAACAACGAACAACGAACAACGAACAACGAACAACGAACAACGAACAACGAACAACGAACAACGAACAACGAACAACGAACAACGAACAACGAACAACGAACAACGAACAATGAACAACGAACAACGAACAACGAACAACGAACAACGAACAACGAACAACGAACAACGAACAACGAACAACGAACAACGAACAACGAACAACGAACCAACAGACCAACAAACCAACAAACCAACAAACCAATAAACCAACAAACCAACAAACCAACAAACCAACAAACCAACAAACCAACAAACCAACAAACCAACAAATCAATTAAACAACTATCCAACCAACCAACCGGTCAGCAATCCAACCATCCACCAAACCAACAAGCCAAAGCCAACAAACAAACAAACAAAACATACAGTCAAACAAAATAAAACAAAACAAACAAACAAACAAAAGAAACAAACAAACAAACAAAACCTACGAACAAACGAACCAACGATAAAACTGAACCAATGAAAGAACGAAAGAAAAAACCAAGAACCGAACAAACAAAACGAACAAACGAACAGAAGGAACCAACGAACCAACGAACCAACGAACCAACGAACCAACGAACCAACGAACCAACGAACCAACGAACCAACGAACCAACGAACCAACGAACCAACGAACCAACGAACCAACGAACCAACGAACCAACGAACCAACGAACCAACGAACCAACGAACCAACGAACCAACGAACCAGCGAACCAACGAACCAACGAACCAACGAACCAACGAACCAACGAACCAACGAACCAACGAACCAACGAACCAACGAACCAACGAACCAACGAACCAACGAACCAACGAACCAACGAACCAACGAACCAACGAACCAACGAACCAACGAACCAACGAACCAACGAACCAACGAACCAACGAACCAACGAACCAACGAACCAACGAACCAACGAACCAACAAACCAACAAACCAACGAACCAACGAACCAACGAACCAACGAACCAACGAACCAACGAACCAACGAACCAACGAACCTCCAAATATTAGAATCACACTATATCTCCATGTTTAAAATCATCACTGAATAACAGTGGTCCGTTCAACTTACAATTATCTTCACACCTTAAAACACTAAAGCTTCAAAACGGCAAAGCAGCGAATGTTGTATTTTGTATGTAGGATATTGTACAAATTGTAATCAATATTGCAATGTATCTATTATTTTCATTGATGTAAATTTGTGTAGCATGTTTGTATCTGTTTGATGATATTTTAATGTTCCTTTTGCCTTCAGGTTTTGTAAAAATTTTGGTTGTTAAAATGTTTATGCGTCTTTTTTTTTTTTTTTTTTTTTATTTTTATTTTCATTATAGTTTCTTGATGATTAGAACAGCTGTTTCTCCGAAAGCGATGAGTAACAAAATTTAGATGTTCAGGACTTTGGTGGTCCTATTCTTAATTAAATTAAATTCCCTAAAAATGGAAACCAATATGATATATATAATAATATATAAATTATTTTATATATATATATTTATATATATATATTATTAATATATTATATATATTATATATATATATAATATTTATAAACCCTCTAGCCCCTTCGATTGAAGGTAGGTGTGACCCGTTAGTAAACCAGTGTGCGAATCGATATATTATTATATATATATTAATATAATTATATAATATATATATATTATATTATATATATATATATATATAAATATAATATATATATATATATATTATTTCATATATAAATATATAATATATTATATTATAATATATTAATATATATATATATATATTATAATTTATTCTATATATATATTATATATATTATATATTATATATATATAATATATATTATATATATTTATTATATATTAATATATTATATATATATATATATATATTTTATTATATATATATATATATAATAGTTATAATTATATATATATATTATATGATATATATATATATTATATTATTATAATATATATATATATTATGATTTTTTAATATTAAATTTTTACGGTTAGAAACGAATAAAAATCAGGGATGGCAATTTTGGTGATTTTTTTGATTATATTAAAAAAAATCATTTTGTGATTTTTTTGATTTATTTATATTTTGATTTTTGTATTTCGATAACGTCACGCGAAATCATAATTTGCAAGTTTACAAATCAGGGATGGCAATTTTAGTGATTTTTTTGATTTTTTTTAAAAAAATCAATGGTGATTTCTTTTGATTTTTTTTGTTTGTATTTTTTCAGATCGTAACCGTCACGCGATTATATAATTTGTAACTGCAAGAATTATATCGCGTGACCGTTTTACGAATCCAAAAATCAAAATTATCAAAAAAATCAAAAAAATCACAAATTGATTTT
>JABUQX010055756.1:0-12500 GCA_015478945.1 Trachelipus rathkii
ACTAGTAAAATATTTCCGCTCACGCACATTGGAAGAGGATTTCTTAATTACCTGCCACTTCTACACTTTTGTTTTAAAAATTTCAGCCTTATTAGATTCTGATTATTATTTTCACTTACACTTTTTATTTTAGTTTCTGAAAGATTTGTATTAAATTTAACATTGTTATTTCATTTTTCACAGAGGTATCGCTAATACTGAAAAATTGACTTTCTAATTTTGTGTTTTTCAATTTTTATTAACTTTGCTCTAAATTTTTTATATGACTATCTATGTTGGTTGACAAATCTAAATTGTCTTGTTCCTTTTCTTTGCCAAGTATGTGTTCATGGTTCGTTGTTAAATTTTATTTTACTTTTTTTATTCAATTCTCTACTCAATGATTGGGGTATTGAATTTTTTGAACTAGACAAAACTTACTTTACAAGAATATATTCCAGAATCTGACAATGTTCCATTCTTGGTTCATATTTTATTCATCATAATTTTGAAAATGTCACTTTTTAACTCATAATATGGAGTTTTAATTTTAATGTAAGCCATCTTGCTCGTAGTTTATCTGCTTCTATCAGGTTCTCCTAATTAATTCACTACATGTAATTTTCAAATCAACATTTCCAACATTTAAAATACCAGTGAATTTAAACTTTCTGTCGGTTTAATTAAATGTATTAAGAGAGATGCCATAATTTGCCCTTTGTTGGTATTTAGTTTTTTTTGTTATGCAGCTAGGTTTCCGAAGGATACTTAACACCTCCATGCAATGTTGTTTCTGAGCGCAGGGTGTATGGTATAATCTAATTTTGCTATATCGCGATCGATTTTTTTGTTTTAATTATTATTATTAAGAAAGAAAAATATAATTAAAAAATAAATATTTATCGAACTCATTTACTCATTTTTTTGGTATATAAAAAAAAATAAAATAAATAAAAGGAGAACAAAAGGGGGAATAGCAAGTGTTTATAATTATAAGCAGATATAATTCTTATATATTTCCTATATAAAAGTTTCTGTTATTGTTTTTAGTTGTATTTTATTATTTTTTATTTTTGCTATTCTTATTGTATACTTATTTTGTGGTCAATCGGATGATCATTCCTCGCATCTGAGTGACAGCTTCTGTATTCTGCATCCAAGCCTTCTTTTAATTAGAAGAACTTTGTAAAACATCAGGTGATGAAAGTACTCCATTCGACATTTCTTCTTTATTTGAACATATTGGAAATATACGAATAGGTTCTTCTAAATTACTGATGTATTGGGATTTCAAAATGGCTGAGATTAGGGTGGGTGGCTTTGATATTACTTAATTGTAGGACTACTGCTTATACAATAAAGTTGTTGAAAGCATGTGGTCACTCTAATCATATAGCTGACAAATTCCTTACTTAAATTTCTTCTTTTGAATTCTTAGCTTTGTAGAGTTTTCTTGATGTTCTAAATTTTCTCTGCTTCTTTCTATTCTTCAAAAATTATGTACTGTTGTTTGCTAGTTTATTCAACTTAAAAGTTTCTTCTTTTGAAATTAATAAGCTCTTGAAATAGATGGTACTAAGGTGTTTCTTCCTAATGGCTTAATGTTTGATTGAAGTTCAATGCTGGGTACTTGGGGCTTTTGGTTTTCTTTGTTTTACTTGTTAGCAAAGTTGACAGTTATTTGTGTTCAAACACGCCTGCACTGAGTTCTGCAATGGCTTATACCTTGCTTGGCAGTTCTCCTAGATTACTGTGTTATTCGTTATATTCGGCTTTCTGTAGCCTTTATTGATATTGCAAGCCTTATTTTTCCCCGCGGGCACTCGCATAGTCTGCTTTTGGTCACAATTTTTTCTGTTTTTGCAATCATTTTGCTTTTCTAATCTTGAATATTTTGGTAAGTATTTTGTACCATAGTTGAATGCTCATAGTAGTGAATGAAGTTGTAATGGAAATTTTCTTTAATTCATATATTTATTTTTTTGTTTCCTTTTTTTTCCTTATATTTTAATGGAAATATAACAGTATTCCCGCCTTTTGCTAAAAATATTAAGTTTTCTTGTTATTGTTAGTTTCCTTAGAGTTTATAATTCTGTTGTCTTCTTGTTATAATCCTGCACTTTCTCTCAGCAAGATCAATTTTGTTATTGGTCTTTTTAAAATTGTTGTATTTAAAAGAGTGGTAAACGCGGTGGAATCAGATTCGTCCCCAAATTAATCTTTTTAATCTAATTTACTATTTTTCTAAAATTCTGTAATTTCCTTGAGCTTATGTGTTTATATTGTTCTCTAAAACATATCTTTTATTATCATTTCCATTTATTGACATTTTATTCATCTGCTTGGTATATAGATTGTGTTTATTACTTTTGTACTGTATTCCTTTTCCTCTATATAATTTCATTTTCAGATAACGCTCTTTTATAATCTTCTATATGTAATGTTTGTTATATTACTTACTTTTTCACCCTTAGCCTTCTTAATTTCTTTATTTTCAATTGTTTTAAAGGTATATAACTTTGAACAAAAATGAGTTTCATAGTTACTCATCTGTCAACAATTTATTGGCTGATTCTAAGGAGTGAAGCTTGTAATATGTTTCTTAACAGTTCTAATGTGTCTCTCAAATGACCTCCTTTATGAGAACTATGAGGAGGTTGGAATAACCACTGTATTTCTTTTTGCTCAACGGGAAAAAAATTTATTACTTGCTTATTATTCAAATTTTTAGCTTGTCCTTTTATTCTTTGATAGATTTACCACAAAGTTCAATCCCCATATCTGATCCGCATCAATTTCACATCATGCCTCTACGGCTGATAAATCTTCTTAGGGCATTGATAAAAGCATCAGTATCTAATGAATATAACATCTCTAAATGTTTTGCTCTGCTACTTAAACATGAATATAAATTAATCATAATCTTTTTCTCTTACTTTTCCTCTTCCGGCCTTACTCTACAAGAAAGGACTCAAAGGCGGTGAGCCGATCACTTGTAAATGGTGGTCATTCACTTTCCAATCTAGTCTTGGCAAGATCTCCCATCAACTGCTGAGTTGGCCTTGTATGGGAGCTTTATGCATATTATGGCCAATCTTTTTACGGAATCTTTCTAATACTTATGCAGACTCCAAATGATATAAGTACTTTTACTCTCTTTAAAGCGTTCTGAAACTGTTTTGTTTTGCCCTAATGTCCATTATTCTATGGTAAATGCCTTCATAATTAAACATTGTAACATGAGCTAATTTTGTCGAAGATTAATTGGATGTTTAAAAGTCATAGGATAACTCAATTCAGATTTTTATTCACTCCCACCGTACCTCTTAATATTCCATTTATTCATCTATAATGGTAGGAATTTTGAGCCAAAATGTGCGTCTTGGTTAAGCTTCCTTTCTTTTTTCATTTTGTATTGGTAACGTATCATGACATTCTTTATATTGTACAGTATTTGTAAAGTTAGCCTTTGTCATGCATCTTTTAATTCTGCGTGATTGGGCATAGCACCTTTATTCCAGGCTTTTTTATGCATATTTCTTTAATCTTAAAATCCATGCTACTTTTTGTTTTTAAATTTCATCCAATCTAGCGATATGTATGAGCTTGTCTGTTAGCTTTCTTAGTTGTATGGCCATACTGGTTTACTTTTTAATGAATTTCATCATTTTCTCATCTATTATTTTGTCTTTTATTTTGCTCAGCGCCATTGAGCTTTTTGTCTTTGTACAAACAAAATTCTGGACCAGTGGCTCCATAGTTTTATTGTTCAGAAACTCGTTAAACAGATATCCCCTTTAACTTGAATAATATCTGCATATTTACGCTTACTGGTATAATTCCATTGGCTTATATCGTTTGTGATCTGATATAGTTAACATCCTATTGTGTACAAATCTTTAAACCTTTTATGATTCATCTTTTGATTATTGTAATACCAATTTCAACTTCTACTCCCAAGAAATACTCTTGGCGTTATGTTCAATATCTAATTCATGGCTTTCAAAAGTTTGGTAGTAATGTTTAACTGTTAGATTTTGCTGCAACTCAGGTTCTATTTGATGAATAGTACATCGAAAATTTATTATTTATGGTATCATAATACCGGTGATTATCAAATGAAAAAATATATTTCATCATTCATCCTCATCAATGAAACCGGTTTTATATGCTACTGCAACATATGCTATCTGTGAACCATCTGAAAAATAGAGTAGGTCTAACCCGTTTTATATCTTTAGACAATGATTGCTAGTCTAAGTAGCGCTAGGAAACTATGAAGAAATGCATTTGTGAACTTATGTACATTCACATTAGCCAATTAGTTTATTGTAAGCGCTTTTTTGAAATACTCTTGGAATGGGGGAATTTTCCCAATCATCCCAATTAACCTTCTATCGGCATAAATTTTTGAAATGTATCTTTTTAAGCTACAGTAGTACTGGTTGAGTCCCTAGATAAATCCTAGTTGGATCATACTAGGAAATGCAAATGAAGCTATTACTTCTTATTGTTAATTCCTTTTTTTGTATATCTTACCGCTAAGGCTTTCTTAAATCTTTTGTCTGGGTCCAACTAAGCCTAATACTTTTTGTGAAGGCAACTAATCAAATAAGTTTATTTCTGTTAAAATCTTTATTAAGTCTTGTTTATCATATTTTCGTAAAAAATTTCTTGAATTACTAGTCTTGGTGCAGATTAAAACCACTAATTTTTTTAAAATTTGCTTTAACTTCTTTATAAACTTGCGTTTCTGCTACGGCCTCATTTTCTGATTTCACAGACATTTAACATATATCATCAACATCAGAAATGTCTTCAAGTATGGTAATCTTTAGCTAACATTACTGACTCAGAATTTTTCTGCTTTCAATACAGTGTGTAGTGTTGCTTCAAAACTAATTTGGCATGTGAAGGTGAGGCTCAACTCACTACCAAAGGATATGAACTTTCAACTCTATAGTTCTTCTGAGTTTTATTTTAAATTACCATCAGGAAATCATAAAAAGCGCTGATAATCTTTTTCTTTGTCAAGTACCTGTTTTTGATAAAACATCTTCTCTATATTTGCTATGAAAGCATATTTCTCTTTTCCGAACCTTAAAAGGATGCCTTGTAGATTGGAAATATAGTCTGGGCCTGTAAGAAACTATTATTTAAAGAAATACCATGTAGTGTGGCAAAAGCTGGCTTGAGATACTACTGCTCAATGTTTTTCTTTTGTGGATGGATACGGACAGCTTAGGTGTGGATTGAAATATGATCCTTGTCATTGTTTATAGATTCATGTTTCTCAATCTTTTCTGAAAAGTTGTACGTTTTAGCATTTCCATCTAGTGTTTTGCATTATACGTACAAAATATACTCCCTTATAGTTTTTGTCAAAAAATTACGTTTTTAAAGAAGTACAGTCTTTGCTATCTGATTTTGTTAATTAGGAAAATGCTGATTTTCTTTCTTTGAATGGTAAAAGCCACCTGAAATTACCATGTAAGTGCTGTTCGCTTTGTATAATGTTCAACCTTATTTTTCTGCACTTTTGATCTTGCAACAGCTGGTCACGAGACTTGTTCAGTGGATTCTTTTCAGAAGACTGCTCTAAGCAATATATTTTTAAAACAATTTACATCTTTCTTCTTTGTATTTGTGTTTATTGACAGTCTTAAAGCTCATGAATCGCTGTATGCGGCTGACCAGATCCTGGTGTCGAACCTGTAATGCCCATAGGGCCAAATGAATACTTAATAATCCTGGCAAGAGCGGATTGCTTTTATATGGATGGACCTTCCACACTTCAATGTTAAACAATTATCACTTTGATTCAATTCCCATTAAGTGAATCCAAATATTTTTGGATTATTATGAAGTTGAAAGGGCACATGGATTCAAGTATGTCTAATTCCATTTATATTCTTTGACTAGTGGACTTTCCTTCCATTTTAAAGGGCAATTTTCTTTTTGCAGTATATATATTTTAATGGTTTCAGATTTCCTCATCTCAAATAGTCTAGAGAGTCTTCTAGATTGTTAATAATGTATGTCTTAATTTTATGGTATGCCATACATAGGTGTAATATCTATATCTTCTGTGGTTTTCATATAATGACATCCTAGTTCTGCCTAAATTTAAAGCATAGAAACATGCTGATGAATATTATCTAAAACCCATGTATGTCTTAAAGTCACTTTATATTTACCTTTAAGCTTGATGTTAACTGTATTCTTACGTGGCACGGATAATAAGATAGCCTTTTTATGGACTGTGAATCTATTTGTCTGAAGGATTTTTGGCTTCATTACTTCCTGATTGCTTTATGGCTCTCACTTTCTATATGTCTGTTATATGCTTGCTAATTTCCCCAGTGAGTGCTGCTGGGGAGCGTTTCGAGCCATCTTGCTCTTTCCTTGTTAAACTGGTACTATCTTTTTCTCTATCGACCGAAATGTTAGATGTATGCTTATTACATATTTTTCACATTTTCTGGTCTTTTACAGTTACTTACTAAGTGATTTGAAGTCTGAGAACATTTAAAGCATAACTTTATTGTCTTTTCATATGAAGCTTTGATTGTATTGTCATCTTGGCTTTGTTTTTTGAATTCTTACATTTATTTATACCTAGATTGATCCTTGTTTTGCAAAAATTGGGCAAACTGTGTTTTATTATTATGTATAATTACTACTACTTATTTATATTATTAATTATTCCTATTGCATTATTATTATTCCATTTTTTATTATTATTATTATCATTTTTATTGTTATTCTCTTATATTTTCATTAATTATTTTCTTTTGTATATAAGTGGACTTACCTTTTTCATTTTGTAATTTTGTTTGCTTTGGGGTTTGTACAAAACTGCCAAGTTGTCTCGAACAAAGGTTGGGTCATTCCATTGATCCTGCTTCTTGTTTCACACAAACCTTTGTAAAGATGTACTAAAATTTACTCTTTTTGATTTTCTTCAGTACATACTACAGAATACTTTATAATCTCCACTAATAATCATCGTTGTTTTGTAGGGAAGTGTTGTTTAGAACTATTTCTGATAAATAGGAGTAGGCCACCAAATAGAGTCAATTCATTATTAAAGGAGAATATTTCCCCATTGATTATATTAATAGCATCTAAAAACAAAGAAATCTGCCATAAGGCTTCAACCATCCTCAATCTAATTTCATTCGCAGTCTTCGCCAGCTTTTTAGATATGTATTGCAATAACTTGGTTCATTTCATACTGTTGTCTCGATTTTTTCTACTGGCTTTTTTATAACATATTGTTCATCCAATATGCATGACAATTCTTACTGATAATATTTCTGCTTTACCATCTGTGGTAGCTTAATACAATAGGAAAGCTGTTCCATTTCATTTTCACATTTTCCTTCATATATTTGTTTTAAAAAACTAAGATAAATCTTTAAATTTAGTAGGATCTTTTCCAGAAAATAATTTCAGGTTCACACATTGGAAGAGGATTCTTAATGCTCCACATTCTAACTTTTGTTTTAAAAATTTCTACTAATTTAAGATTCTGATTATTATTTTCACTTACACTTTTTATTTTAGTTTCTGAAAAATTTACCATTTTATTTTAATTTTCACAGAGGTATCGCTAATATGAGATAATTGGACTTTTCCTATTTTTGTTCAAGTTTTTATTAAACGTTGCTCTAATATTTGGTCATACTGACTGACTACTGTTTGGTACACAATCTATAATTGTTGCTGTTCCCTTTTCTGTTGCCATAGTTGTTCATGGCGTGTCTTGTAATTTATTTTACTTTTCTTGCAATTCAATCTGCTTTTGTTTTAAAGGTCTCCCAACTCTTTTTTGAACTAGATATACTTACTTTACAAGATATATTACTAGAACTATCTTGTGGTCTAGCATCTTTGGTTCTATGTTATTCAGAGGCTTTTGAAATGGTCACTTTTACTCATAATATGGCTTTTTTCATTTTATGGGTAAGCCACTGGGTATTTTATCTGCTTCTACAGATTCTGGCTACATTAATCACTACATGTATTTTGAGAGATTCGACTTTGCGTCTAATGTTACTGACGGCATTCAGTCATTTTCGATTTCGAGCATCTTAAATCTAGAACTTGTTTAAGAGAGGCAGTGTGCCCAATAATTTGCCCTTGTTGTATTTTATTTTTTTTGTTATGGGAGCTAGGTTTTCGCTGAGAGAACCTTGTAAAACCCTCTTCGATTGGTTTTTCGGTATCTCTAAATATTCTTCTATTGGTCGCGTCATCTTTTTTATTGCTTATCGGTCATAAAAAAATTATATTATGTACTAACACTATTTATCGAGAACAAGTGCGAGTTCACCATCTTTATTTTATAGTAAGAAAAAATAAAAATAGAAAATAAGGAAGGATGTTACTTTTTAACACAAAGTTTATATATACAGATAAATTTTTATATTTCCTATAAAATAATGTTTGAATAGTATATTTTTTTATTTATTTATTATTTTTATTTTTGCATTCCTTATGTTATACTTGATTTTGTGTCAATCGGATGATCATTCCTCCATCTGAGTGACAGCTTCTGTATTCTGCAAATCCGAAGCCTTCTTATTTAGAGAACTTTTGTAAAACATCAGTGGTTTGAAATACTCGATTCGAAATGCATTTTATTTAAACATCGTAGATATATTCGAACAGGTTCTTCTAATTACTGAATGTATTTGGATTTCAGAAATTGCTGAGATTAGGGTGGTGGCTTATATTACTCAACTTGTAGGGCTACTGGTTTATCAATAAAGTTGCTTGAGAGATTGGTCACTCTAATCATACAGCTGACAAATTCCTTACTTAGAATTTCTTCTTTGAGTTCTTAGCTTTTGTAGAGTTTTCTTGATGTTCTAAATTGATTTTCTTCTGGCTTCTTTATTATATATAGATGATTGAGAATAATTGCTATTTAATTCCACACCTAAAAGTTTCTTCCTTTGATGAAATTAAATAAGCTCTGTGAAATGATGGTATCTCTAAGTGTTTCTTCCTAATGGCTTAATGTTGATTGAAGTTCAATGCTGTAGCTTTGCTTTATTTCTTTGTTTACTTTAAGCAAAGTTGCAGTTTGTTGTTGTCAACAGCCTGCTTGATGTTCTGCAATGGCTTTATATTGGCTTGGCAGTATCTCCCTATTACTAGTTTTTCTAATATTCGGCTTCTGTAGCCTTTATTCTATTTGCAAGCCTTATTTTTCACCGCACCCAAATAGTCTGCTTTTGTCATCAATTTTTTCTGTTTTGCAATCATTTTGCTTTTCTACTCTGAAAGTATTTTGGTAAAAATTTTTGTAACGCATAGTTTGAGTGCTCATCATAGTAATGAATTGTAATGATTTCTTTAATTCATGGATATTTATTTTGTTTCCTTTTTTTCTTAATAGTTTTTAATTGAAAATATAACATATTCCCCTTTTGCTAAGAATATTATTTTTTAAAGTTATTTTAGTTTCCTTTGGTTCATTAATTAATTCTGTTGTCTTGTTATAATCCTGCACTTTTTCTCAGCAAGATCAATTTTGTATTGGTCTTTTTCAAAATTGTTGTATTAAAAGTATTCTTGTCTTATTTATTTTCACAACTACTATTCTCACTCTGTTTGAGTCATCCTTATTTAAACTTTTAGCTTATTTTCCTAAATTCATTTTTTGTTTTAAACACATCTATTAAAAGAACCAAATCTCCCACTTGGTGTGATTCTTTTTCTGCTAAATCCATTTACTTCTCTTTTTTTGCAATAAAGGGACATATTCTTGGATCAATCTTTTCCAAAATAAATCGAGTCAAGATCTGAAAGCTTTGTTCCATCTTTTATATAAGCTAGCAATCTTATATCTTGAAATAAACTGGTGGGAATGTTATATTGCCTTTAAGGGTAAGTAGATGATTTGGTGTCAAAGCTTCTAAGTTTTCTAAATCATTTAAAAATTCTGTTATTGGTCTGTTATTTATAATGAATTCTATCTCACAGAACAAAGTGTTCAATTTATCATCTGTCAACCTTATTGGCTGTTCTAAGAGTGAAGCTTGTAATATGTTTCTTACAGTCTAATGTGTCTCTCAAAATGACCTCCTTTATGAGAACTATGAGGGGGTTGAAATAACCACTGTATTTCTTGCTCAAAAAATTTATTTACTTGCTTATTATTCCAATTTTTACTTGTCCTTTTAATTCTTTGTTAGCTTTCAACAAAGTTCAATCCATTATTCTGATCGATCAATTTCAACATTGCCTCTAGCGCGTGATAAATCTTCTTTAGCATTGATAAAAGCGAATAGTATCTAATGAATATACATTCTAAAAGTGTTATGCTCTACTACTTAAACAATGAAAATATTAATCCATCATCTTTTTCTCTTGTACTTTCCCCCTTCCCCTTACTACAAGAAAAGGACCAAAGGCGTCTAACCAATACTTGTAAATGGTGGTATATCACTTTTTAATCTATCTTTCGGCAAATCTCCCATCAACTGCTGGGTTGGTCTTGTATGGAGCTTTCTGCATATTAATGCAATCTTTTAGGATCTTCTTAATACTTCTGCTCGCTCCAATGATATAGTACTTCTCTCTTAAAGCATTTAAAACTGTTTGTTTTCCTAAATGCGCATTAATTCTATGGTAATGTCTCATTATTAACATTGTAACATGACTATTTGTCAAGATAATTGGATGTTTAAAATCATAGGATACATCATTCAGATTTTTATTCCTCCCACCTACTCTTAATTTCATTATCATCTATAAATGGTAGGAATTTTGCCAAAATGTGCCTCTTTGGTAAGGTATTCTTCTTTTTTATTTTGTATTGTATATCATGAAATTCTTTATTTTGTACATATTGGTAAATAGCTTCTGCATCGTTTTATTCTGTGATTGTCATAGCATCTTTATTCCAGGCTTTTTTATGCATATCTTTCTTAACTCCTTAAAATCCCATGCTACTTTTTGTTTTTAATTTCATCCATAAAAAAAAAGAATGTATGAGCTTGTCTGTTGAGCTTTCTTGTAGTTTTATGGCCATCACTTGTTTACTTTTTATAATTTCATCATTTTGATCATGCTAAGTTTATTTTCTTTATTTTTGCTAAGCCATTGAGCTTTGTCTTTGTACAAAGTTATTCCTGGACCAGTGCTCCATAGTTTATTGTTCAAAAAAACTCTTTAACAGATATCCCTTTACTTGCTATATCTGCTATATTTAACTTCCTGGTACATAATTCCATTGGCTATATCGTTTGTGATCTGATATATGTTAAGCTCTATTGTGTACAATCTTTTAGAAACCTCTTTGATTCATTTTTTGATAATTGTAATACAAATTTCACTATCTATCCAAAAATACTCTTGGCTAATATTTATATCTATTCATCTTTAAAAATTTGGTGTATGTTAACTGCTATTTTCTGCACTCAGTCTAATTCTGTAGGAATATTAACATCAAAATTTTTATTTAAATGGTATCATCTTGTTTGAGATAACACCAAATGAAAAATAATATTTCATCATTCTCTCAATGAACTTATATATGCTACTGGCAGCATAATGCTATCTGTGTGAACCCATCTGAAAAAATAATGTAGTTCTACCCTTTTTTAAACTTTAGACAATTTGGATTAAATGGCCTAGGAACTTGAAAATCATTTAGCTTGTTAACATCACTTAGCCATTTTTATATTAACCTTTTTTTATACTTTAATGGAATTTCATCATCCCAATTAAACCCTTTCTATCGCTTAAATTTTGAAATATCTTTTTAGCTACTAGTAGTACTGGACTAATAAATCCTAGTGGATCATATATGAAAAAAATGCAACTGAGTATCTTTTTGTTAATTCTTTTATTTTGTATATCTACCCTAGCTTTCATTAAATCTTTTCTGGGTTCCAACTTAAGCCTAATACTTTTTGTGAAAGGCGAATCTATCCAGAAGTTTAAGTTTGATAATTTCTTTAAAAATCTTTATTAGTCTTGTTTATCATATTTTCTAAAATTTCTTGAAATTACTAGCGTGACTTGATGCAGATTCAAACCACCTAATTTTTAAAATTCTTTAACTTCTTTAATAAACTGCTATACGCCTCATTTTCTGATTTCACAGACTTTAAAACAATCATCAACATAGAAATTTACTAAAGTATGGTATCTTTAAGCTAAATTACTGAATTTTTTCTGCTTCAATTTCATGTGTAGTTGACTTCAAAACATAATTGCAATTGAAGGTGAAGCTGCACACTACCAAATTTATGGAACTTTAACGTCTATATTCTTCTGGAGTTTTATTTTTAAAATTACCATCAGGAAGATCATAAAAAAGCGCTGATCAATCTTTTATCGTTTTGTCAGTATCTCTGTATTTGTTATAAACATTTGCTGTACTCTATATCTGTAATGAGCCATGATTTCTCTTGCTTTCTGGAACCTTAAAAGGATGCCCCTTGTAGATTGGAAATATAGTCTTGGCCTGTGAGTAAACTATTATTTAAAGAATACGATTG
>JABUQX010055756.1:20000-30000 GCA_015478945.1 Trachelipus rathkii
AAATCTGAAGGTCAGCTTGACACATATGTGTGTTCCTATGTTAAAACAATTTATTATTACCACTTTGTGAAAAATTGATTTATTTAAATTATATTTGTAGCATTACTTGAGCATAAGATATTTGTTTTCATAGTACATAAAAAATGGTTCTGTGAAAAGTGTTAAAGTAAAAAAGATTGAATTTGTAATAAATAGGGGACTATAAAATAATTTTTTATTTTTTTGTTAATTCAATAAAATAATTTAGTGGTCATCTAAAAGTATATAAACTCTGGATTTTCTGCACATTATTCAACATAATATTTGTGTGACTTTGGTACGAGACTTATGAGAGTAACTAGGACAAGAAATTGATAACGCTCGTGGTTTTTATACATACCTTCACACAACCATATAGGTGTCGACAGACTTATTGAGAACGACTTGAGTCAAGAATACAGTGATCTCGTTAGGAGAATAAATATATGTGTCAGTATGGAACACTACAGGATTATTTAAGAGCGCAATGCGCATTACACGCATAAGATAAAGTCTATGTGATATAAACAAACGAAAAGTGTTATATATCGAACAGCTAACCGAACTAACCAGAAAAGAACACGGTATTCAAAACACTTGAGTCTTCCCTCGTGTATTAAATCTTACAACTTTTAAATTACAAAATAAAAATACATAATTATGGACATATAGGATTTTTTAGTAGAAAATTTAAGCTTTGCTAGTATAGGTAGACCACAAATAAATTTTAGATAATGATTCATAATTACTGATACTAGGTACCCAAACCATCCCTCTAGAATTTCTTCTTTATTACTCAGAAAATATCTTCACTTCAGTCTAGTTAGGATTATATAGCTTAGATAACTTTCTTATTTATTTTATCTCCTTTATATTTTATGCGATCTTCTATTTCTCTTCACAATACCTCACGTTCTAAAGCCAAACTTAACCATACCAACTATAAAGTCTCGATCATAATATATATATACATAATATATATAAATATTATATATATATATATTATATTATAATAAATATATATATTAATATATATCTATATATATCATATATATATATATAGTATAATAATTAATATATATATATATATATATTATAATATATTATAATATTAATATATATATATATATATTATATATATATATATATATTATATATATTATAATATTAATATATATATATATTATATATATTTCAGATAGATATATCGGTATCGATATATGTATATCGATAATATTACCTATGTATACGAGAGATATGTATGAATATCGAAATCGAATGTCAGAAAAGAAACTTAACTATATATATATATTATATACTTATATATATAATAAATAATATACTATATACTATTAATTTAAAGTATATAATAATTAATTATATAATATATAATATATATTAATATTATATATAATTAATAATACTTAATATATATATACCTCATACTTAAATATAAATGTGATAACATATATGTGAATAAGTATGAAAGCTTTTCTATTAATGAGATTTAAGAATTTACATAAAAAGCATATAAATATAAAGTAATTAAATATATAGAAAAGATACGTGGTTTGAAAGATCCTTCAGGCTTTCTCGCGATGTTGCATAATATACCTGCCATAATGTCAAGAATGCAGAGAGTAAAAGCAAAGCAGCAAATGATGAGCAAATTAATGACAATTCAGTATAGCAAAACTTTTGAGATAATAAGAAATTCATAATTATCGAATGAGAGATATTTTAATTCTAACTAAAATAAATATTTAGCGAGTGATAAGTAAAGTAACTAAAAGTCCTTTCATATGTTTAGAGATACTCTCTCTTCGCTAACTTATATAAAAAGTAAAATTAAGAATAATATATATATAATATACGTATAATATAAATATAATATATTATATATATATAGAATATTGGTAGTATTATTACATACAGCTCACTTCTAGCCACGTCTCCACATTAGCTCTAGACTCTTCGTGTTTGGAGGAGAGAGTAAATTTTAGTGATACGAAATTGTCAATAGTATCTGTCTAAACTCCTTTCAATCATTTTTACTCAGTCTATACATCGAGGAAAAACCAGAGAAGAGAAGAGTAGAGAGAGCATTGTGAGAGGAGAGTATACTGTATGAGAGAGTGCAAAGTTAGAGAAGAGAGACGATGTACTGAGAGAGATGAGAGATGAGAAGTAGAGAAGAGATAGAGAAGAGTAGGCCGTAAGCTAGAGATGAGAGAAAGAGGAGAGAGACGCCGAACTAAATTTATCGGGTATAACTAATCACTATTTTAATATTTCTAAATTCGCTTAAACTTTATTGTATATGCTAAAATATAACATTATAGGACATATGTATCAAGTACCGCAAATCTTAACAGAAATACTAGAGATAGAAAGGATAAATTCTATCAAATCTTCAGAGAGAGGCCTAGTCACCCCTTCAAAAACTCTAAAAATAAAATTTCAAGGCCCTATACCGAATAAAGTTTTTGATAAAAAAGCATCTATTTGCTATAAAATTAAAATCCTTTAAATTAAATAAAAATATATCATGAATTGCACATAAAGATAAATAATAAGTTAACCTTCACATTCATAAAATATGAATATATTCATATTGTTAATGAGTACGTACTAACATGCAACACAATACACACACAGTACTTATAAAAGAACCTATATTGAAGAAGGAATAAATAAAAATAAGTACTAACTATAAAAAATACGTACTTTTTAAAAAAGATACTACGTGTGATATTATATTTAGTACTGTTCCAAAATACAAATTCTATGATCTTAGTTGTAGAAAATTCAATAGACAATACATATGAGATACACAAAACTACATTTATATTATGGAAGGCAAGATATAGATGGAAAGTTAACTTCACCATTTAACATACGAGCGGTTAGGGAGAGCTGTAGGAGGTAACATTTTAATCCCAGATCACTAAATGAATATCATAAATATATCACAGTTATCGTAATATACTAATGATATATTAATGATACAACAACCGTGATTAATCAGTGAGAGTAATTATACTATTATTATAGAAGATATACAGATTTATCACGTGAACAATCAATCATGATGAAAGACTTTAAGAAGGAATATTAGCGATTCTATTCAAACACATATTCCAAGCGAGTTAGTTATATAGCGGGTCCCCTATAGAGATATATATCGTATTATCACTTAACCATATCTATACACTATAAACTTTGAGCATTATCATCATTTGATCTTTCTTGAAATTGTTTAAATCTAATCAATAACTATTCATCTAGTCATATCAACGTGTATATCATACTCCTATATTTCTACTAGAGAGCTAAGAGATATTTGTACTATATCGATCGAACCGGCGCTCTCTTCTCACAATCTCTAAATATATAGATCTATTCCTACTATTCTCATCACAACCACAACTACATTCGATCTACCACACTACCTAGTATCTATTTATCCATTAATCTAATTGCTATCTATCTATATATCTATCTATCTATCTATCTCTTCTATCCTAGGTAGAGCATTTATGGAGAACTGACAACAGAGATGCATGAAAAGATCCACCATGACACTCCTACTGGAGAAATGGAGCAACGCGAGCCATTTCGATGAGAGTGTACGAATTAGAGACGCCTAACTCTAATCATATCACTCAAATACTAGCGATATTTGGAAACGCTCCAACCTAATAATCAATTCTCGCTACAATACGTCCCTATATAATATATGACAATTAATGTATTAACATTTTATTGCGTACATATTTATTTTCACGTGTAAAAAAGGTAGTATGACAGTAGATATCAGATATTTGAGGAATAGTATAACTGAGATTATAGAACGGTAATAATATTATTTGATTAATTATTATTATTATTCTTAGTATGTTATGTATAAATGCAAATATATTCTCATTTTATTTAATATTCATGTATAATTATTAATATTATTATTATTAATACTCAATTAATATATTATTATGTATTTATTATATGAGTTATCAAATTATTAGAATAATTTATTGATTTTAATAATAGCTATATACTATGAGTTATGTTAATTATATTACAATGTTTAATTGATTCTGATTATTTTGAATAATTAATTACTATTTATTTAATGTCCACTTATCATAAATATTAATTTGATTTATGTTAAATTTACTAATCTTAAGGTTCTATTTGAGGAACATTAATATATAAGTTACAATGCTTTGCATTTGAGAGAGGCTAAATCTCTTTTAAATAGTGTAACTTATTCACATATGTATTTTAACTGTTAAGAGTTTTATTTAAACTATTACATACCATTATCATTGTAATATAAAGCGATATGATAAGTCTGTATGTTGCGCATAAGATAGTATATGATACCAACAAATATGTATATGCGTTAGCGATAATGACGAGTGAAAAGTCTTAAAGTTTTTCAATTTCTTATAATTCATTTGATATAAATATTATATGCTTTATAACTATCTCACGTTCTGTGTTTTAGATTTCAGCGGGCTCAATAGACACAAGAGAAGTAACCTATGTATTGTGCTGAGCTCAATTAGTAGCCCCATTCCATTTTCAGAAATATTTCTTAGTTATTAAATAAAAAATTTACACACTGATGTATCGTTATAACTTATACTTATAATATAAGTAATTTGCGCGAAGCAATAATTAATTATTAGCATTATAAGTCAAAAGTATAAAATATAATTATGACATTAAAAACCCGTAATATCGAGAGTATACTCCTACTAATATCAGCATAACAATTAACTATAAATAAGAACAGAAAGAAATAATCATTACAGACTTCAAGAACTACTCTATAAGAAATCCTTATACGGCTAAGAAGAGGTAAATTGTTACTAAAAGAAAGAGAGCATGTACGACTTACTGAATTCGATCACAAATTTTCGCATAAAACAAGAGTCAGGCAAGGGTGATAAACGCGCTAAGAAATAGCTATGGTGACTACCTAAATTATTCGAGAGAGACTCTGCGAAGAGAGAGTATCTCAACAGAAAGGACTTTTTAGTATTACTTATTACTTTATCTTCTGCACAATATTTTTAAAACTTATGTTGAACAAATTACCTCATCTGAGAAAATATGGATATATAATATTAAACCTAAATCCTCTTATATATAATGAGGGTATGCTTTGCTCACAAAAGAGCACAAATATTAACTATGCAAGGTGACTCTAATATATATATATATATTCATTATATATATATAATATATAATAAGTATATAATATATAATATTAATAGTATTAATAATATAAATAATATATAATATATATAATATATTATATATATTACCTTATATTGAGATTCTCAATTTACTCAAAACAAATCAATTATATTGTTTTTACTTTATGATAAATAGTAAATTAATTCACGAAATTACCAAATATCGATTATCAATTTTTCAAATTTATTGAGTATTCTTCGAGAGCTAAAGTTCCTATTAATTCAACTTGACTGTAATTGACAGAATATAAATAAATATATCAGAATTATTATCATTATATATCTTTGTGAGCATTATCCAGATGAGAGATCTAGAATCAACTATATCTTTAGGTGACCTGATAATCCCAAAAAGTTGATGATACCGAATCTAAAGTCACAGATTATATTAGCAACTAACAAGATAGAAGTCCTTCTGATGGCATTAAGTATCGGATAATCAAATTTTTCGAGATTTATGAAAATTTGAATTTTCTATAATATCGGTATTACATAAGTATATACTGAGACTTACCATGAATATAATTACGATATAGTAATATCAGTTTCTAAAGTTAATTCACAGTTCCAATAACTGTATAATTTTTATATATATATAATATATATATATATATATATATATATATATATATATATATATATATATAATATATATTAATATATACGACGATAATTATCGATATAATATATACTATAAGTATATATATATATAATAATAATATTATATATATATATATTAATATATATATATATAATATATATATATATATATATATATATATATATATAATAATAATATATAATATTAAATATATATATATATATATATATATATATATATTATAATTAATGTGTATCATATAATAACTCAACACTTATTATCCTATATAACCTTAGAATACTTATAAAGTAACCGAACAAGTATCGAACCTATTTATTAGACGTATAGAGACTTCGTTGCCTACGGCCGAGTAAAGAACTCATGACTTATAACACCTAGATTAATCTAGTCGTTGTGCCACTATAAGTGTTTCCTTAAGACCTTATAACCTATAGATTAGATGAGCCCTTAGTCACTTAAAAGTCGAGTAGACCTAAAGCTAATAATATAAAAAGCGCATCAACTGTAGGTAATATTCATAAATTAATTGGTAATTAAAAATTATTTTGCAGAAACAGTTAATACTGTTGAGCACACAAGTTATATTACTATTACAAACTATAAAAAATAAAAAAATTATTCTCCTATTATTAATGTAATTACTCAACAACTTGAATCTTCTTTTCAAAAACCTTTTTATGTTATGATGATGTGTGTGTGTGTGTGTTTTTTTTTTTGTGTGTGTGTAAACAAATATAATTTATATTTATATTTAATAATATATATAATACGTATATTATATAAATATATATATATATATATATATATATATATATATATATAATATATATATATATATATATATTATATGTATATATACAATAAACGAGTTAATTATCTGCATAATTATCTTACTATAAGGATCCTTTATTCAAATATTTTGTAAACGTTTCTCTCGCAACAAAAATAGAAAAAAAATATTATAAAAATGAATGTGCGAAAATGCAACAAAAAAAAAGTTTGTTAAAATTAAATTTAAACTTCATTTAAGTTTGGAAAGGATTTTATTTTCCAGCTTTTAACTCTCTCTCTCTCTTCTACTCTCTTCTCTGCTCTCTTCCTCTCCTCTCCTCTCCTCTCACTCTCTCTTCTCTCTCTCTCTCTCTCTCTCTCTCTCTCTCTCTTCTCTCTCTCTCTCTCTCTCTCTCTTTTTCCTATACGTTCTTTTAATTCTCCCAGCAAGTTTATATATATTATTAATTATATATGATATATAATATAATATTATATATATATATATATATATATATATATATATATATATAATATTATATAATACTATATATATATATAATTATATTAAATATATATATATAATATATATATATATATATAATAATTATATATATATATTATATATATAATTATATTATTATAATATATATATAATATTATATTATATAATATATATATATTATATATATATATATATATATATTTATATATATATATATATATATATATATATATATATATATATATATTATATAATATATAGTATATATAAGATTTTTTGAAGGGTGAACAATAATTTATTAACCCATCTATCAGGTATCAGATATCGCTTATTGCTTTGGATGACTTGAAACTTTGCAAAGCTGGAACGATACTTTGCAATGAGGATAAAGAGAAAAAATCGATTAATTTGTCCTCGTCTCTGCTTCTTGTGGAAAGTATCAGTTGCCAGTGGGTTTATAACTAACCATGGCAATTAGGAGTTTATACTAGTAGAGATATAAATAGCAGAGACGGCTAGATTGACATCAACGTTTTTGATATATTTTATCTTGAAGTATATTGAAAAAAAAAAAAGTGGCGTAACAATGGTGTTAGCTACTATGTCCAGTCGACAATGTTCCTTTTTATTAACATACATTCTATTGTTGATCTGAAGTAAATTATCATTTAATTTTACTAAAGCTTTTTATCTATCTAAAACGACTAGATTGTCTGTCCTAAAGGATTTTCATACACGGTCATTGCCAGTCGATGGTAGAATTAATCATGAAAAAAGACACAAATCATGCTAGAACATTCATTACTTTACTGAGATTTGCCAATTTAGTATCCAGATTGACTAGATAATTGCAACAATTCCTTCAAAACTGAGCTTGACAAGTCTTGGAAACTCAAACAGATTTGATTATTTCATATGAGACACGATGAACCGTAATTTATGACATGATTAATGCCCCACACACGATCTGTTTTGGCTTGGATAGTCCGACTCACGTGGCATTCAAGATATACCAGGTTCATAAATAGGGAAGAAAGAACGAAACAAACCTTGGTACAGAATTTAGGAACGTTGATTGAGTAATAAAGATCAATAAAAGAAACGCATAAAACTATTTACATGAATTTTGAAGTTGTTCAATTGAAATTATGAATAAATAAAGCTGTCAACCTTACCACCATCATAGACTATGCATTTGTAAATTTGAATTGTAAATTGTTAATACAATTTTGTGAAATTTTAAGTCGTAAATGGAATAATAATATAAAATATGAATTGTTGTATAAGTAATAATGTTTTTAATATATAATTTGTAACGAGTGTTTCTGATGAATTTTTCATGTGGGAAAATTATATATTCCTGCTAAGAATGGTCCTCTTTTAAAATGGAAGTTAATGGAACAAGCTTTGCATAAAGATTTTAACATATTATTTATATAAAATTAAATAAATTATTTTTAAGCTTCAATAACCTATATATATATATAAATAATAATATATATATTATATATATATGATATATATATATATATATATAAATTATATATTTAATTATATAAGATATAATATATATATATATATATATATATATATGCTTTTAAATTCTATGGTCCCAAACGCGATTTTCATGAAACTCTCAGCAAAAACTTGAAATAAACTGTAATTAACAAAAACCTTTAAAAAAATCGTGGAAATGATCCTTAAAAAGTTATGAGGACCCCAAATTTCTTATTATATAATATTTATGTTGAAGGAATTATAAAAAAAATAGAGATTTATACATGAAACTTACATGAAATTCTTGAAATGACCTGAAAAGCGGAAAAATGTAAAAAAAAAAATTGTTAAAGATCCTGTAAAAAATTAATGTGGTTTAATTTGTATTTTCTAGCATATAAAATTAAATTGCTATAGTTACGATTTTATGCTTTTTTTAATTATTTTTCCATCACTCACAGGTCGAGGGGTGAGCCCCTCGTAGATAAATATATATATATATATATATATATATATAATATATATTATATATAATATATAATATATAATATATATATATATATATATATATACTATATATATATATAGTATATATATAATACTATAATATATATATATATATATATATATATATATATATTATGATGCTCAGATGTCATTTTTTTCGCCATCCGCGGATTGCGGATGTTTATTTTACATCCGCGGATGCCGGATGCGGATGCCAGATGTTATATATATATATATATTATAAATATATAAAATATATATATATATATATAATATTATATATATATATATAAAATATAGTATATATTATATATATATATATATATATCATCGAGTTAAGCCCAACAAATCTTATTTACTATAATTGTTTACCAAGGGTCGGACGGGGACCCTAACCTCAAATGGACCCCATCAAACCTCTTTCCCTAAACCTCCGACCTTGAATGAAAGAATTTTACATGATTATATGACTTTTTGCACCAAGTATTGAAATTCAAAATGGGAAGGTTGTGCTTGATAGACATACCAATTTTCCTGCCTTTTCTGCCTTTTCTGTAGAGAGTCTGTTTCTCTTTTCATCAAATAAATTACCCAGCATTTGCTAATACTCTCTCACATTGGAACACTTAATTGGAGGTACAGGCCAGGTAAATTTTCTTGCAAGTTTTCTTAAGCGTGGGTAAACATTTTCATTTTGCTTAATTAACACTCTACCAACTGATAGGATCGTCATTTGATCTTGTATCTAGTCGTTTTTCTTTGGTGATAGTTTTCAACATTTGCACTACATCTTTTGGTAATGCGTGTGTTCTT
>JABUQX010055756.1:40000-42500 GCA_015478945.1 Trachelipus rathkii
TAGATAGATAGATAGATAGATAGATAGATAGATAGATAGATAGATAGAGAAAGCTTGCAAATATTCTTAGGGGACCCCCTGCTATACTGCTTTGAAAATGACTATATTAAAAGCTTTCAAATGATTGTTCCGTGATAATCGTTATCTTTAAAACTAAAACCACACTAATTAATCACGTTTGTTTGTACAATATATTCATAGTATTCACGAATATATTCATAATATTCATTTGATCGATTAAAGAGTTCTCGTAACCCCCCCAACCCTTGAATGGTAGGAAGTTTAAACTTTCACAACTTATATAATGTATTCTTTCGTATCTTGATTTTCAAAAATTTTCACAGACATCAAAAACTTCGTACTAAAAATTAACTAGTACTTTTAAAAGTACTTTTTTAAAGTACTTTTAAATTACTTTTCAAAGTACTTTTTAAAGTACTTTTAAAATACATTTTGAGTACTATTTAAACAAAATTCCAACATTATAAATTACCATATTTTAGTGCAATCTCAGATATTTTATTTATTTAAAGGTATTTTAATTTATTACAAAGTATTTTATTAAATATTTTTATGTACTTTACTCCAATTTCGGGTATTTCCATTTATTTCTTAGGGCTTTTGAGATTTTATTAAAGCGGTCTTTGGCAGCAGAGGTACTTGTCTTTTTAATGTTATATTTAAATATTTAGCGAAATTTAGAACATATTAAATAGGATTGTTATTAAAATTAGTCTCTCTCTCTCTCTCTCTCTCTCTCTCTCTCTCTCTCTCTCTCTCTCTCTCTCTCTCTCTCTCTCTCTTCTCTCTCTCTCTCTTCTCTCTGCTCTCTCTCTCTCTCTCTCTCTCTCTCTTCTCTCTCTTCTCTCTCTCTATTTTTTTTCTCTTTGCTAAAAAATGTTGAAAAATTTAAACGAAAATTAACAATATATATATATATATATATATATGATATATATATACAATATATATATATATATATATAAATATTATCAATTTTAGACTATTAAAGATATAATATTTAACAATATCTATATATATATTATGATATATATAATTACTAAAAAGTTTGGCATTGAATTAGCATTAATTTTGCGCTCATTTGCGTTCATTCTGCATTCATTTTGCATTTGCGGTATTATGAGACTCGCGAGAAAGCCTGAAGAAGCTTCAAAAGTACTTTCATATTTTAATACTTTAATTTAAATGCTTGAATTCTTAAATTAATTAATAGAAAAGCTTCTACTATCACATATGTTATCATTTAAAATTATAAGTAGGGGTATATATATATATATATATATATATATATATATATATCTATATATAAGAGATGTATAATTATATATTATATATTATATATATATAATATTATAATAATATATATATATATATATATCTAATTATATATATATATATAATATATATATATATATATATATATATATATATATGATCGAGACTTCGTGGAGGTAAGTTTGGTTTAGAAACAGGAGGATTGGAAGAGAAATAGAAGATCGGCAAAAATAAAGGAGGAAAAAAGAAAAGCTCAAGCTACATTCCTAACGCTGAAGAAGAATATTTTTCGAAGAAAAGAGAAATTCTGCCAGGGAATGGTTTGGGCGCGATCAGTAATTGACAATACAAAATTATTTAAGAAAGCTAAATTTTAAACTCAAAATTTATTTGTACATATTTTTATTTTTTTTTGTAATTTAAAATTAAAGATTTATACAGAGGAGCTACAATATTTTGATGCCGTGTTCTTTTTGGAATTTTGAATAACAATATTTTTTTTTTAAACATATCTTTCGAATGCCATCGAGCCTTTAAAATCTGATCAGCTAATCTGAATATTTATTTCTACGAGTCCACTTCATAGTCCTGACATGAGAGAGGGTTGCACAACTTTGGGTTGCTGGGGGTTGGGAACACCCCACATTCTGTAATTTTCCTCCCGTTAATAGCTGCTGATAATAATCACTATTTGTAGGAAAAGGTCCATTATATTATATATCTATATATATATATATTATTTATATATTATATATATATATATATATATATATATATATATATATATATTATATATATATATATATATATATATCTATATATATATTAAATTATAATAAATATATATTACATCTATATATATATATATATAATTATATATATAATATATATATTATATATATATATATATATATAATAATATTATATATATAATATATATTATATTATATATATATATTATATATATAATATATTCCTATATATTATATATATCCTTTGTTAAACCCAGGGAGCAAAAAAAGAATCCGCAAATGCTTGTTAATGCTATCCGGAGAATTTTATTTCATTTGATGGATTATTCGAATTTTCTCATTTTCCCATTAAATAAAAAGAATTTAATAAAGTTTAATCTATAGCACGGTAATGTCTATAGTTATATTATAATTTATATTATAATATATAATATATATATATATATATATAT
>JABUQX010055756.1:47500-50981 GCA_015478945.1 Trachelipus rathkii
GGGGAGTTTGGGGCCATGCTAGACGCTCTATAGACTACCCCGTTACCCTCTAGAAGGAAGAAACAAAGCAACGTTACCCGAAGTTTATATATATATATTTATATATATATATATATTTATATTATTATATATATTATTTTATATATATATAATTTTATTATTTATATATATATTATATATATATAATATAAAAATTAATATTAATATTATATTTATTATTATTATATACTTATATTAATATATATATATTATTATATATATATTATATATATAATATATATAATATATATTATATTATATTTATTTATTTATATATATATATTATATATAATATTATATATATATATTATATATATTATTATATATATTAATCTTTATTAAAACGGAAACGATAGCATCGGAATTCATCATTAATTTTGAACTAAATTATTAAAACCTTCTTTTCTGATTGAAAAAAAAAAAAAAAAAAAGGAATTATAAAAATTAAAAAATATTATTTGAATTTTTTGTGAGGAAAAACTGTCAAGTCAGGATGGAAGGCATTGAAGTTGTTGGTAGCAGAAGAAGGATTATAGTAGTAGTAGTAGTATAGTAGTAGTAGTAATAGTATGTCATTATAGGTAGTAGTAGTAGTAGTATGCTAATTTTGGTCCGTCCATGTAATTGTATTGTATAAAGTAAGAAGTAAAAACCAACGTTCTGGGTCAGAATCTGTATTAACATAATAATACATATAAATAATTAATATAAAATAATATATAATAATATAAATATAATAATAAATATCAATATATACATATCCTAATAAAATAATAATATAAATAATGATAAATGATAATGATAATAATAATAATTAATATAATAATTATATATATAATAAATAATAGAATACATTTGATTAAAGAATAAATAATATATAATAATTAATATATAATAATAACAAATATAAATTAATAAATTATATATATAAATAAATACTAGTAATATAAGATTTATCTTCCTTCAAATAATTACTTTCTACTCCTAAAAATGTCTAATAATATTTAACAATAGAACTATATAATTAATAGAAGAAACGAGGAAAGAGAAGAAGAGAAGAAGAAGAAGAAGAAGAAGAAGAAGAAAAGAAGAAGAAAGAAGAAAAATAAATAAATATAAATTATATATATATATATATATATATATATATATATATATATATATATATATTTAATATTTATATATATTATATATATATATATGCTCATGTTTATTTAATATTATATATTTGATTTTATAAAATATATTAATATATTATAATATTCTATAAAATCTTTTACTTGTATACAAAATATTGCTCATTTCTTTTCTATTCAAGTTTACTTATCTTTAGCCAAATATAATATAAGTATGATAAGATACTTTTATAGTATTTATAGTATTAGATCAATATATGATTATATATCTAATATTTCTAAATATATTATGAATATCTAAGCTTTTTAACAAATATGGTTCTTTGCACGGGCTATATATATAGTACATATATATAAGGTATGATATTATATGATAAATACTAGTATAGTTATATATATATATTAGTATTATATTATATATATATATATATATTATATCTTTCAACGTATTGGATAATCATGTTAATTCAATATTTTAATATAATATAATAGATAGATAAAATAATAGTATATAATTATAATAAATAATTAATATATAATATGTAAATTATATAATACTAATATAATAAGTATATAATGAATATATAATAATAATAATTATAATAATATAATATATTATAATAATATATAATATAATTATAATAATATATAATAATAAGTATAATAATAAAATAATAATAATAATAATATAATAATAAGGCTTTCAGTTTTTTAAACACTTGATTTAGTTCAATTTAACTATGCGAGTGACAGTTTGTTATCACGCGGTCCCGGTCGCTTCAGCGCGCATTAGAAGCGAGCGGCTCAGCCGGCGTTCTGGGGCAATTTATCAGACGCCAGCCTGGCCATGGTTACCCACGCCGCCTGCCATGGCATCCACCATGGTGGATTAGTTTTATCAAACTCAGCTAAATATCTATAAGAAGCTCAATTTAACTACAAGATAAATAATTTGAAAAAGAAAAATCTCATATATATATAGAAGTTTCATTATAGTATATTATATATATATTATATATATATTAATATCTATATATATATATTATTATATATATTCATATTATTATATATATATATATTGATATATAATATATTTATATATATATTATATATATATATATATATATTCATATATATTATATATATAATCTATATACATAATATGATCTTATATATTATTCTTATATATATATATTATTATATTATATATTATATTAAATATAATTTATATATATATGTATATATTAGTATATATTTGACAATATTATTAGAACTATTTTTAAAAGAATTTTGGCTTCATATGTTTTTAAATTGATTGGAACGATATTGGATGTTCAACATTTTAGTAGTTTTTATGTTCAAGTACTTTTCTATTGCATGCTTATCGTAAGATATTTGCCATATATCATAATAATATTTATATTACTTATATATTATATATATAATAATGATAAATATATATATATATTTATGTATTTCAGTAATATATATATATTTTTATATTATATATATGTATATATGTGCGTCCGCTGCGCGCAAGCGGTGCCGTGTAACAACTTTCTCGCGTTGCGCGGCAAGTGAATTTGTATATAATATTATGTATATATATTTATATTATATAATACTATTATTTATATATGATTTAATAATATATATTATATGATATATTCTATATATATATATATATTAGTGTCATATATATATTAAATTAATGTAAATCTACTCTATTGTAATTACTGCGTGCATAGATTATGAACCTGTTAGTTAATATTCTTTATTTAATGGGAAAAGTTGAGACATTCCGTAGATAGTATCCATTCTAATGATAAATAATTCGTCGCCGAAGCATAACAAGCATTTGCGATTCTAATTTTTTATTTTGGCTCCTGGTTTAACAAAGGATATATATATATATATATATATATATATAATTATTATATATATATTATATATTATATATATATACTCTATAAATATATTTATATATATATAAATATATTATTATTTTATATAGTATATATATTTATATTATATATATATCATATAGTGTATATATATATAATATAATTTATTTTTATATATATATTATAGTATTATATATATCTTATATATTATAATATTAGTAATAATAGTATATGATATATATATATATATATATATTATATAATTATATATATATATATATGCTTGGACCTTTTAGTCCTACAAATAGTGATGTTGGTTCGACTGTTAAGGGAGAAAATTTCAGAATGGGGTGTTCCCAACCAGCAGGCCAAATCTTGTGCATACCCTTCTTGTCAGGCTAT
>JABUQX010055757.1:0-26802 GCA_015478945.1 Trachelipus rathkii
AATACCGAATGCCGAGCTAGAAATTCCCCTCCATCATCTCCCGTAAGTAACCGGAAAGTAGTATGTCCCTTTTGTAGAAGTCCCCACGCGGGAATGAGGTGTTCCAACGCACCCCTCCTAAATCATGTGATGTCCGAACGAACCCCCTCCCAAAGAATACCTCAACGGAGCCAATAAAAAAAGTTTATTCCGCCGAATCCTATTTCCGCCCGAAGCACCAGAAAACTTCGGCTAAACAACTTGAAGAAGGCGCTTCCCCAATGCCTTATTTCTGGACCCTGTGTGAAAACTCGTAACGTGTCTCGACTATGAAGGTCGCGCAAAAGTGGGGGTTCTGCTGATACTCGTCCCAAAATCAGTTAAACGACTAGTCCCCCATCAGAGATTGAGTCAATCTTAAGAGAAATGGTACTTTGATAATGACTCTGTAGAAGAAACTGGATGATCCTTCATTAACTTTTATTGGATAACACAGAAGAAGTAAATTTGTCGTATATAAACCTTATTCTGATGCTGGGAAGACAGTCCGCTGCCATAACTTGTGTCAGGTGGATACTCGAACCTTTGAGTCGCTGTGTCAAGTGCGATGATTGCATATGCTCCCATTTACGAATTGTCTTGTAGACAGGCTGGGGCTGGCGTAATATTTAATAAGGCGAGAGAGTCCTTCCTAGGTATATTCATAAGAGAGCTTTGGCTTTCCGAAGACATGAGGAGTAAAGCCACAGTTGGTTTCGAAATAATAACGAATTCCTATCGTTTCATTATGTAAAGCATAATCCTGAGGTTTAATATGGTTTGTAAACTCATCCTTCGGCGTTTATTCATAGTTTCCCCAGTTGAATACCGGATGGTAAGGGTAAGATCTTACGTCCTATGACTTGTGTCACTAGAAATGACATGGTAAGATAACTTCTCGTTGATACCTTGGTGACTTGTGCCTAGGGATAATCACCTATTACTCTGACATGTCCGAAAACAAACTTGATTTCAGTCTTCAAGGGAAAAATTGACTTGTGGTAGCCGATGGCATTTCAACTTGTACCCTCTTCCAATTTGAAGTTTCCAACTATACAGGGGAAAAACGTATCGGGTAGTGAAGACTAAATATTAAACGATATCCCTAGATGTTTAGAGGTAGTTATGGACAATAAATAGATGATCGTCGACCGCTCGTTCGATATTTATTTGAAGTTGGCTTTAGGAAAAACGATAACATTATGAAATGGCAACAAGTACTAAACGAATACAAAAGTCATTCTAACGTCAAAGCTGGTCCTTGGAATGAGCATCTTGTGATTACAAAACGAAGTCGGGAAATTGCTATAGTTTGATTCTCTTTTGGACCGTGTTAATGCACATTATGTTCTCCGGGGACTCTCGGCAATGTAAATTCTACTGTGTGCCCATATATTGGTCGAACAAGCTTGCTCAGTTAGTATTATACATTCTGGCATCCTAGGGTCACAACCAAGTAAATTTCAAATAGTGCGGTGTTGCCTGTTGCCAGATGCAGAAAAAACTTTTTCTTCCAATATAACTCCACCCATGTTGGAATAAATCTTTGGCCAACTATGCCTTTCCATTTATGTGTCCATCGGATTTTGATCAATCCCTTAAAACTTTAAGGGGAATAAATATTGCATGAATCTTTTATTGATCAATTTCTAAATGGGTGCTTATTTCCCATCTGCCGAAAGTCAGCTTGATCCGTATCTAGGAAGCTGAACACCGAAAGTTTCTCACTGTTTCTTCCTAAAGTCCAAATTCGTATATTACTGATAATTGGAACTGAATTTTACTTCCCAGATTCCCACAGGGTGTTACAAAACACACAACATTAAATCATGAGAATTATCTCCACTTCATTCCTCGAGTAACGGGTGTCTCTGAACGCTTTAACCAGAGTTTAATTCAACTACTGAAATGTTTAGTTCTAGAACTACCTGCCTACTTGGGATGAAGAATGGTCTTCCTCCATATTTATATAATAATAATACTGATTTATCATAGTGCATTAGATATGTCCCTTCGATTATTTATTACATAAAATCCCATACTTCCAGGTGCATTACTTTTTCCACATATATCTTGGAAAGAGGGCAGTGTCAACTTTAAACCTTTCAAGGTTGGTCAAAAAAGTAGCTTGTAAAGTAATACGAACTGGATCCAAAGTACCAGCTCTAAATTTCATCCCCTAAGTGGCGAGGGGTCGCGGTTACTGGTTTGTAGACGTGAACCCGAGAATCAAATGTGGCCCTAATGTCATACAAAAGGAAATAACACGGAATTCCCCCCCAGTAGGGACTCAAAAAGTCCGCCTGTATTTTTCCCATCTAAACGGGAATTGGATTGAGATTCCTGTTTATTTAGAAAATACCTTGCACTCGAAAAAAGAAATTAGTGATGTCAGTTTTCTGCGACGTAGGAAAAGTTGTTGGATGGGGATGAATAAAAATCCCTCCTGAATCCAATGATCTTGAGTCTGAGACTGATTCAGCTAAACTCTCATGAGTCAGAGTCCATCGCTGATACCTCCTTGTTCAATAATAGCGAGATTCCCTGGAGAGAAGCTGATTTTGGAAGGGATTCTATACCTTCTATATCCTATCTCTGGTAAGTGACTGATAGTTCAAACTGTCCCCATTTACACTAGACTGGTAAAATAGAGGAGCCCAACTTTCTTGGTGATCTAAGGGAAGGAGAACTTAAACATTTATAAGTATGGAGTTATGTTGAGGACCTATCGTTGTCTTCAAAGTCCTTAAATATCTTCAGGTCAACAAAGAGGTTAAGATTTTTGTCTCCCTCCTCTTCGTAATTCTATTCACCTATCATTCTCGGACGAAATCAAATTCTAACAATTCCTTAGTTTACCGTTAGATGGGATTCCGATTCTAGTTTATCGAGACAGATTTAATCAATTTTCCTACTAGTTCTCCTATGAACCATGGTAGTACCTGGAGGTCAACCAGACGAAATATGCTACCCTGTTCTAGATTATATTGATATGTATTCTCATGAATACCCTATTAAATTTAAAATATCCTCTATCTTCTCCTGTATAAGGTTAACTAATAATAAATTCAGAATCTATAGTTTCTCCAACGACAGCAATTGGAAATACTTAATCTGAAACATCAGGTGAGTTATCGGATCCGTCCTCCTTTTTTTCGTGGATAGACCTAACTATTCCCCCCTGCAGTCTTCTTCTTTGATATCTTACGGTAATCTGTCAGAGATAACTTTTGTGGGTGATTTGCCGGTCAATGGATCAAACCTTTTTAGCCTGGATAGTTCTTCCAGCTCTCAAAAGACTGAATTTTATGGTTTCAGCCCTCCAAATAGTAATTCTTTCAATATATCCCCGTCGGCTGAAATGGTTTCTTCACCTGTCTCGGAGACTAGAATTCTCCCTTTTCAAATAGTGGGAGAGGGAATTGGTGATCCCATTAACGTCCATTTGGATAATAGTAATTTGACTTTGGTCCATATAGATGATGAAAACTTGGAGGAGGTGCAATTGCCGGTTCCTCCCAAAACTAGAAGTAGAGGAATGGTTCCCCGATTGTCCCAAAATGTTTTATGTTGATCCACTGAGTATGTACGCCAACGGAGACGGACCAGCTTCGTTTTATAACCTCTTTCGGGGTTAAAATGCACACACTATGTGTCTGACCGAAGGTAAAATAAGCCAGAGAATAAAATCCGGTCGATCTGCTTGCGTTCACTTACCTGACTGAAAAAATTAATAATAAAATACTAGCCAAATTACTTATCTTTAAACCTTGAGTCGGATAAGTTAACTAAATCTTATTCCTATCTTTCTTAATCTCTTAATATTAATATAAAATACTTAGCCAAATAACTTATCTTTAAACCTTGAGTCGGCTATAGTTAACTAAATCTATTCCTATCTTCTTAATCCTTAAGTAAACTTCTTCGAACTATTTGATCTATAACATCTTCATTCTATCGAAGTTGTTTTTGAATGTATGCTTCTGGTGTGCCTGATCGTTCAAAAACTTTCCACATATTTAATGACGAAAAACCCTCCTAGTATCCTGATTTCTTCTAATTAATTCTTTTGTTGCTAAGTCTGGTATGATTGCAGACTAAAGATTAAACTATTAACTAAATACCCAAAAAGTCTTGTGTAACTGGATTATTTTCTAATTGAAAACAAAAAGGGTTAAATATTCGCCATCATAACTAATCTAAGTACTTAGAAGTATATTTTAAAAGAGAAATGCATATATTTACTTAGATATGTATTAATCGGAAAACCACTCTACCTCTAAAATTATATATATAGTAATATAATATATTATATAGTATTCGTAAGTATATAATATTATACGTATTAATATATATATATATATATATAATATATATATATATAGTTATATATATATAGTATAGTGACTTAAAATGTAGTATATATTAAATTGATAGTATATGATATCTACAGGTTCCTCGGTTCCGACGAAGCTGTCATGTCATGGACAGTTTGTGCGGTCACCGGACGGATAGCTTAAAACTTATTTACAGATTGCCCGTTTCCTGAAGGAAGATAATAGATGTTTCTCAGACCGCACAGTATAAGCCTGGAGAGTAACACTCTCTCTTCACAATCTATAGAGCCAAATGACTGATTCAATAAGTATATAATGAAAATATAAAGAATTGAGGGATGGTGTGTTTTCGATGAAACAAAAATGTTAATTTTCCAAGCAAGCTATTTTCTGAACTTCAGTTCTAACTTTGAATATCCCTTGTAATTTTTATTTTAAGAATAAAAATTTTTATAATCTTTAACAAATTAAATTATTTATAATTTATTTGATTTCTCAAAATGGATGAAAAATATATTCTGTTTAAAATTATTGAGAAAAGTTAAAGAAAGGTAAAAATGAGTTAGTTTTACTCTAATTCATTTTTTTCGCTTCGTGATAGTTATTATGAAAAAAAATAATTATTTTAGAAAGAAAATGTTGCCGAGCGTTTCGGTTCGTAATTTGACAATCGCTATATACTCAATAACTGCCAGGATGATTTGAATGCGCTTTCATGAGTTGATGTCGGTTTTGTGTTCAAGACATTGAGAAACATCTCTGTCGGTTCCCCACAGAGTATCAGGACCAACTATTTACATAGTTCACATACAATGTTTTTTGCTGTTAGCTCCTTCTGAAGTTCCAAAGAAGGATTGCAATAAGGAAACTGTCTGTTTCCGGCCTGCCACTCATATAATAGTTGCGTTAACTTTGTTTAAAAATAACAATTATGAACCTGATCATGGAAGTCAGAAATCACTCGAGGATACCGGCAAACAGGTGAATACCCATCCAATGTTATTAAACCGTTCCCTCTGGCAAGATACGTACGCGTGACAGACAAAAAAAAACAATATGGTCGGGATTGGGACACCAAAGATGCCAAACACACTATAGAAGATCCTGGGTTCTCATAAGAAAAGATGCGGGAACATTCCAGTTACAGTTATAAATTGTTCAATTCTCTTATGGAAGAAAAATAATAATGGCCGGATAACAATATCGTCAGAGGGACCGACTTAATAGATATTATTATTATTCTCTTTTTTCCTCATATACTTGTATCTTTCTTTTTCAAAAAACAAAACAAAAAACAATCCTTTAACTTGATTCTTTCTTAAAGACTTTTGAGCACAGACTACCCTGACTCAGCTCCAATGAATAAAGGGGAAGTCTATTAAGCATTAACATACCAAATGATATATAAATGTATAACGTAAATATTATATTTATTGTAAATTATTCGTAAATTATTTTATAAGCTTATTAGAGAGTCCTGAGTATCCTTCCCTGCGTGCTGTTTTCTATGCCTTTGCTCTTCAGCACCGTCCCGTCCTTTTTCTTCAAAACGACGGTGGAAAATATGAGGTGGGGGTTTAGACTTAGTGGGGGAGGATATAAGGAGATATTAATCATGCATCCGTGGTGTCAATTGGCAATTCGCTATTTTTGTTCTGGTAATGTTTATCTCTTGAATAATGTTTTTATATAGCATCTGGACGTTTTTAATATGATTTTGATCCAGCCTCGTGATAGTTATAGTGTTATTCTACTCTTGATGGCGTTTAATTATGATAAAAATGACAATATTTCATGATACTATATTAATTATTTGTTCTATTTTTAAGATAACTTGTCATGATATTATAATTTGATATTTAAAACAAAGAGAGAAACTATAAAAAAGCATAGCCAGAAGCACAGATGGTATATCCATAGTAGTGCTCACATATAACACATTGAAGACATTGAAAAAAGACGATCTAGCTGTTTTCAAGGTTAGTGATAATAAATATATCAAAACTTTTAAGTTTTGTAATTATAATTCATATGTAATAGTGACTTATTGGTAGTTTAATTATTAAGATAGTGAAGACTTGACGGTTTTTTGTTAGCGTTTTACTGTCCTGCTGTCTGAAGTTCCATTTGACATCTCTTCTGTTCCCATCATAAGAAACCCCTCTATGGATAACCAGGGTAGCGTTCTTCTTTGTATGAGAAACAACGATTTTGTTACTATTAAATTGGTCAGATATGATAGATAGATAATTAAAGTGATGATACCAATTCCTGTTTATTTTAACAGGGTTTCTGAGCTGGGATTCAAACCTGAATCCTTCTTCTGATCTTTCTGTTACGGGATTCGAATATCCTGATCCATTTTTCTAATTTGGATCCAGCCTGTAATAGTATATGTTATTCATCTTATGGCTTTGGCTGGAATTCATTCCTGAAATCCATTTCTTCGCTGATGATCTCCCTCTTGAGCTCGCAGATCAGTTGTGATCTTTTCTCGTGCTTATTTTTGAAGTTGGAATTTCATCCTGATCTTTCTTCGTGGAGGTTTCGTCGGCAAGTTTGTGTGTTCACCTGGATCCTTCTCGCCGCCAATGCCTACTACGTTGGTGGTTCAGCCTGATTATTCCTCCTTGATAGTACTGGTCAGCAAGTTGTGATCATCTTGGAATCATACTCCCCGCTTGAGAGAGCCTATTCCCCCAGTCCAAATTCAGTAAGGTCATCATCATTCACAATTGTAGTCTCTGGAGTAGTTGCGTGCTGTATTTCTCCCTTGGATTTTATATGCATGTAGCAATATTTGGAAGCGTGTACGTTCCGACGCCGTCGATTGAGTCCTAGAGGACTGGTCTGTGCTCGCTGTACAAGGGAAGACAGGTTTGGAGTAACGCTTTGAACTTAATCTCCAAGTTGTGTATTTAACGTAATTCGTATGTTGTAATCATGAATCACCTGTTTATTCAATAGATGTTTGGGTTGGATTTGTGTTACTTATTAACTTTTTACGAAACACAAAACCATCCCATCATTTAATTGTCAACGGCCAATTGGGTCGAGTTTATGTCAAAACTAATACTTTTTACGTGTGCTGTCAATAAATCTTGATCATTGTGTTTATTTTTAGTATTATTATCTATTTCTTCCAAGAACCATATCTCTGATTATTCGTGCCAAGAACTATATTTGAAGAGCTTCGTCGGTAAATGATCCGGAAAAAGATCACTATACTTATTCTAGCACCATTCTCCTGGCTTAAAAATCTTAGATTATTTTAAATATGTTACAAGCGGTTCACAATCCTCTCGAACAGTCCATTTAAGTAAGGGCAGGCCTACGGATCCAGCGAGCTAACTTTCCTCCGTTACGGGAGGAAGACCAACCCTTGCTGCCGTATTTACCCCTGACTGGTGGTCAGTGGTTGCTGTGCTGTCAAGACTCGGAACCACTATTTTGAACTCACTAACCTAACATTACGTAATCTTCTACCACTATCTTTGTACTCCCGAAATTCTTCTAATGTTTGATACTTCGTAATCTACGAGACAGAAGGGAGAGAGAGAGGGTAATCTCCAGTCCGTTATCGCCGTTGTTGGGAGCCCAGCGTACCTTCCTCTCCGCCACCATATATATCAGGTATATATATATATATATATATATATACTTATATATATATATATATATATATACTAATATATATAATACTATGTATATATATATATATATATATATTATTAGTGAGGCTGTGTCGAAAAGTGGACTGCTAGATTTCTTTGAGATGATAGGGAGTAACCAGGTCTTAAGGTGTAATCATTAAAACAAAGTACTGCTCAATTCAACATTTAAAAATGACTACTTGGATTAGCGATAAAAAAACTTTGGATATTTCTTTTGGTCAAGGAATTTCTGTTTTGTGCATGTTAAGATTTTACGTGGTTGTTAAGATCAGTCTCCTGGTTGATTAATGATTTATCAGATGCAACTAATTCAATGTTTTTCATTGCGAATGTCTGCAGCCATCGAAAAGTAAGGGTGACTTTGATTTGATGCTAGACTGGGTAACAGCTGGCTCTTGGAATTGTAATGTATAATGCATCTTGACTTGATTCACTCCAGATTTGCCAGATATACAGAGGTGTGCTTGAACATTTTTTCACAATGGCATGTTTATTCTTTTAATTTTTGTTTATAATTTCATCACGGCGCATATTACATTGGTCACTCTCGCTGTGCCTTAGACGATTCAGAACTTAAAGTCCATTTCATTTGTCTAGTTGTCTCCGGATCACAAGAGTTCCGTCTGGCGATTTTATTATAATCAAAATTTTTATTATATATAATTTATATTATTATAAAAAGTAAAATTTTAAACAAACAATTATATTAAAATGAAATTGCAGCTGTTGTTGAAAAAGAAAGGAAAATGAAAAAAAAAAAAATTTTCCCTGTTTTTTTTTTTTTTAAATGTTTTTTTTGCCAACCCTGTTATGTGGAGATAGCATCACTAACCCTTTTTTTTTTTTAACCCCTTTTTTTAAAAGAATTTTTTTTTTTTTTTTTTTTTTTTTTTTATCAAGCTTCTACTTGCTCGTCAATTTCTAATATCTTCGACAATCAGTGCTGAAATGAAAAATATAATGTCAAGTTCGACTTGAGTTTATTTAATTCTGAACATTTAAATAAATTAATAAATAACGAAGAGGTGAACGAGCTCCCTAGCATCCCCCCACACTAAGTGTTTTTCAGTTGAACTTGAAGAGCACACTTTAATTGGAGAGAGGATGTATATAATCATAATTGTTTAAAGCCCCCTTTCTACGTTTAAAATTATTCAGACTGTTATTATCACTTGCACTATCGAAATTTATAATTAGCAGTGCACTTTACAATATGTGCATTATTTACACTCAGAATAACAGGATTCTGTCAGCTATTTTTTTTCTAAAAATGAATCAATCTGACTATGTTATTTGTGGTAGCTTTGAGCCAATGGATCAGCATCTTCTTGAAAATAATGACAGAAAGATGGACATCAGTTACTAAGATTTAATGGTCATCTGAATTAATTTTTATTTGTTTTCTGTAGCTATTATGTAAATCATTTTTATTTTAGCTTTCTGTAGCTATTATATATATAATTTTTTCGTCTTCAGTGAGTAAATAAGTGAGCTAAGTCTTAGCTATTAGATTTAGAAAAGACTCGAAGATGATAGCCATATTCTTTCTGAAACAATCCAGAAGAAAACAACTGTAATAAGTTACATAGCACCTCAAGTTAAGGTGTTTAAAAAAATGACTGAAATTATATTAGATTTCCAAAGTTTTTCTGAACTAATTTTTAAGTAATCAAGTGTTGTAGTAAGTTGGTAATGGTAGTGTATTTTATTTTATTTTCTCATATTTTTATTTTTTTATGCATGGTTGTTAAATGTAAGATGAGTCATGCTGCTGCTAAAGTGGGTAAGCCCACATTAAACCCAAAATATCCAGTAAGAGTGTGATTTGTAACTAAAGTAAAATATCTACCATAGAAATGCATATAAAAAATTTTAACGTCTTAAACAAGAACAAAGGTTTCCTTTTCTGTTTGTGAAGAAATCTGTTCAGACTTGGAAAGTGATCTAGAGACATATGCTCTAGGAATGATGTGAACTATTAACGAGTCGGTGCCAGTTACAGAGGGTGAACCGCATACTAATTTTGTAGGTAAATCTGCTTTATAATGCACCCAAAATCTGTGCAAAATTAATCCGTTCATTGGTGTTTATGAATAAAGTTCCAATGACATTCCTGTGGTCAATTCCATTTTGATTATCTTTTTATTTTAATTATTCCTATAATTCCTGTTTGATTCAAATTTACAATAAAATGTAACTTAGACCCAAATAAGATTTTAATTCATTTTTATTCTGAGAAATTTGCATGTGTTTTATAACCTTAATTTTATCTTTAGTTTTGTTTGTTCCGTTTTGACCAATTTTAAAAATAAATATCAAAACACAGTAGTATCAGGTTCCTGCTTCGACTCTGGCCAGATATCCTGCCTTTTTAGAAAGCTCCTGCTGGATATCATTTTGATATCCACCTCTGGCCGGATCTTTCTATAAAGAATTAAAAAATATTCTTTAAAAATCTGAAATTTAGTTTCTACTTAATAATCCATTTATTAGCTAGAGATTTTTTTTTTCTTTAATTTGTTATACAACTAAGGTAGTGAATGTGTAATTGTAAGATTTTTTTTTCTCTATTTTGTGAAAGATCCTTTTAAAAATATCTTTTATATTTTTAAAATCAAATGAATCTGATATCGAAATTTATGCACCTTTAAATTTTCAATAAACTTACTTGCAGCAATACACTTTATATAATTTTATAAGTTTTTTTTCTTAAAGAATGTAATTTACTATATATATGTATTTAAAATATTACATATGAAAATGCGATTAGCTTAAAAGGCAGGTTCAATGTTTAACTAAAAAGAATTGTCAAAATTGAAAATTGGCCCTAGCTCTACTTATTATTTTTATGTCATTCAATTTTTATGAATTTTTTCGCAGATATAATGGGTTAAGTTCCCATACTTCGATTAGGAAGTTTTCTATTATAATCTATACTCTATCTTGATATGATTATAGTATATACTATATATATAGTAATATCTGATATTTTAGAGTAGGCACTAGCTATGTTTGGGTAGGATTAAGTATATCCTGTGGTAGTTCTTCGGCTGTATGTTTATATGGTGACGCGTTCGTGATGTGATGTGTGTGATTTTTCAAATATTATTGTAGACAGTAGTGAGAGTAATCGCTATTGCGTCTGCAGCTAAAAGCGGCAGTGCGTGTCAATGTTCATACTATAAAGCGATATGACGTCAAGCGGAAGCTGAGACACATTGGCCTCTCATTCTATGTACCTTATTATTTTTATGCTAGTTTCATTTTTTATGAATTTTTTCGTAGATATAATTGGTTAAGTTCCCAAACTTCGATTCAGAAAGAATTTTTCTTTATATCTAATTGTATCTTGACTGGCTCTATCTCTATAAGACAAAAAAGCAACATTTAAATGTATAATAGATTAAAGTTTTAGGTTTATTCCTCCTTACCTTCTCTATACCATATCCAAAGATAAAAAATATATGTTGATTTTATTTTCACATTATGTAGGAGAGGAGTGAAATTTACCAAAATTAAGTATTCTCCTAGGCCAATTGTTTTTTCACTGTTCGTCCAATGTTTATGAAATTTTTAGTGTAGTTTGAGTTGTACCTGTTACATATCTTTTAGAACTCTTTCTATCATTGTTTTGACTATTTAAAATTGGACATGATGTTCCCAGAGGTAAAAGGACTGGGCATGTAAAAAAAATGCTTAAATGAAGTTTTGTAACCCATTAAGTTCTATTTACTTTGATAAATTAATTTTAAAAATCTTAGATGAATATTAAAATACTAGAACAAATTTTCATTTTGAAAAATATTTTTTACCTTCTGCCAGAAATAATTTGTAAAAAAAAAAAATTCTGTTAAGAGGTATCCTTACTTATGCATACTACTTAAAGGAGGTTTAAACCCATACATTTATAGATTATTTATCTTTACTGAAAATTTTTACAAAAATTAGTTGAATAGTTAGAGCAAATTATCAATTTAAATTTTTTGAGTTTAATAGTAGATTTATGCAAGTTGCAATTTTTACTTTTTAGGTAATGAAACAAAAGATTCTTGGTAGTAACTCATTGTTAATTACATTATTTTAATCCTTATTAAAATATTGTACAATTAGTATTAATATAACTAATAATATTAAATTATTAAAAGTTTAAGGTTCACAGTGTGTGGTGCAAAAATAAAAGCATATAAGCTTTTTCAGGTGAAATTCAATTTATTTTTGAGATGTAGATGGTGCTAAAACTTGGTTAAACTTTTTTCACTGAAGACACTAGATGGAGAGAATCATTAGTATTTTCATGCAATATATGAAATGTACTATGTTTCTTTAAGTTTCTAAATATAAAATATTTAGTATAACTAAGTGTTGGTTTGCTCATATGCATTTATGGGGAAAAGGTATGTTATTATATATAGACTTGTTACCAGGTTATTTGAAAGTTGGAACAAAATGATTGCTCTTTCTGACTAGAGCAAAAAAATTTAGGCTGGATTATCCAGTCTCCAATCCAAATTCATGACTAGAGTTTCAACAATACTAACTATTCAATACTTGTCACCATTTTTTTAAACTTTCAAACCCACATTTTAAATCTTTCGAATTCTGCTTTGAGGCATATATATAATGTTCTTTCCTATATTTCCCTACTATTAAAGCATCATCAATAAAATAAAATATCCATTCTAATCCATTAAATATTTTATCCATAACATTCTGCCCTAAAGGCACACTACTAGCAACACCCTATGTCAATCTTTGAGGCCGAAATAAAAATAAATGGGTGCTTAATGTACAGGCTCCCTGGCTTTTTCATCTAATAATAGTTGTTTAAATGCTTTCCTTAATTAAATCTGTTTTGGAAAAGTACATTCAACCTGCCAGGGTGGAAAATAAATATTCTACTTTAGGCAAAGGATATTGTGCTATTTTAATTATTTATATTAACATTCTACCTATGTTCCAAACTTTTTTTTTTTTTTAATTTTAAAAGTATTAAAAGATGTTTTAAAATTTGTGTTACTATTAAAATGATGTCTGAATTTTGAAGAAACATTTTGTTATTAGTAGTAAAATTTGTCACTTTAAAAATCTCCCTATAAGTTTCTATCAAGCTTTTGATAGACAATTTTGCTGCTTCTCTCTGATATATGATATATTTTACTAACTATTACTTAATTACTTATATAATAATATATATATATATATATATATTATATATATCCTATATATAATATTATATATATATATATATATATATATATATATATATATATATATATATATATATATATATATAATATATATATAATGTAGGAATACAGAGTTAATAGTTTGGTATGGAGAAGAATACAAAAAGTTGCAGTAAGAATCCCTAAATGAAAAAAATGAAAATACTGAAAGGTAATATATATATATATATATATATATATATTATATATATAATATATATATATATATATATATATATATTATATATATATATTATAATATAATATATATAATATATATAACTATATATACGTATAACAGTATATATATATAATATATAATAGGTATATATACTATACTATATATATATATATATAATATTATAAATTTGTTTAAGTCATTTCCATAAAAAAAAAAAAAAAAACTTAGTGATATGAATACACAAGTAAGGATGACACAGACAAAGGTGAACAGGATCTTTGGTTTAATATGCAATGGATGAACATAAGAACATACGATAAATAGATATAGTTAGAAATTAGTCCAAGCTGCATGAGATCCGTTGAAGTAAATTGTCTGATCACAAACTTGATTTTTTCACACATTTGAGAAATTGATTTTTTGCTCCAAGTTCCAATGCGTAATGTTTGAGCTCGATATGGATTTTATATTTTCTTTTAAAAATATAATATTTCTCTATTTTAAGTTATCTTGAGGTACTATTTAGAGGTAATTTACTTCAAGTTCTGAGAACATAAAATAAATAGTTTAAGAATGAACCAATATATACCACTATCATAGAAATGCGTAGCCGCACTACTTCTGTTTTCAAATTTCATCCTTAGATCCGTATGAAATTAAATATAATATCTCGACAAGAACGTTGTAGTTATACATAACTGCTGATTTCTTTTATTTACAGCACGTGATTAATTAAACTGGTATTGTGATATCAATTAACATAATAACACTCCTTTACAGATGGTTGATGTTTCCACATTCGTGTCATAAGCCACCGACTATAAGCCTATTATCTTTTACAGAGATTTATGGACTCAGATATAGGTGCAGACGTAACATGGTGTCGTATTAAAAAATATATATCTTATAAAGAACTTTTTTATATAAAAAAAAATGTTCTTGTTTATACTCAAATTAACTTTCGCTGGAGCAGTTATCACGAATCTCAACATACCAATAATATTTTGATTTTCTCTCTTAAAATTCAAAAAATTCCCAAAAAATCCCCTATACAACTCCTCTGTGTAAAAAGTAATGAATGCGAGGCATTATTTTACCTCTCGCAATTATTTATATTTCTATACCGTAATGAGAAAAGATTTTTTTTTCTTTTTTATATTATAATATGTGACTCATGGTGGGCACAGGGGTACTTTGTGTAGACTGTGTATAGTCTTTATTTGTTGACAAATAGGCGATTCAATTGGCTTTTCACGACGAACCTTTTGCCATACATTCCGTATGGGTAAGTCCGTTATTAGATGCTCAATACATCATGAGACTTGTGGTTTAGAGCACTTCTTTGAGTATTTGATTATACTTATGCATGCACGTTTAAAACAATTACTTTAAAAAGAATTATAATTCATATTTTTTATTATGAAGTCTAAAATATTTTTCGAGATGGTTTTATTATTTGTTGGTTCTCTAATAATGTATTTAATATAGTTTTTTTTTCTCTTCTTTTGTGTCATATGCATTTATCGAAGATCTTATGACCTGGTTTATAGGACTGTATCATCTTATTGTAACTGGAACAGCTGTTCAACATTAGACGCGTGCAGGCTCAACCTCTAGCAATACTTCGAACATTATGTTTGAATTATCAGTTAAATTAGTGAGGATCCATGGTTGCATAGTTTGGTTAATCTCTCTTTATGTTTGATTAATGCAATATTTGATTTGTGTTTCGCACTTTAAATGCTTAAAGTTAAAGTTAACAGTTTTTCTGCAGTTTCTGTTTTTACACAATAACTCGCTAGCAGTTTATTGGAATACAAATATTATATGGGAATTATAAATGTCGAGACAGTGAATTCTATATTACCCTTATGTTTTTTCAATTAAAGTCCTAAAAAAGTCTTGTGTTATTTCATAGCTTTTGCTCAACTAGCTTGTGATAGTTATCATTTCATACAATGTGTTAAGTGCTTAAGATCAATTTTTTGTTCGTGGACCCTGAATGTTAGTTTTATTAAATTATAACATATTTTGCATCTCTTCGTCGGCTTACTATTTGGGACCTGATGAGAAGTATTAGGATTGGAGGATATAACTGTTTATTTGTTAGTCACTTTAGTAGGTTCTTCTGTACTAGGAGCAACTATATTGTTCCTATATTTGTTTGAAATGTGTATTGGGCTTTATTTTATAATTCGATTTCATGGATCCTTATATGTTCATTAATTAATTGTGGCTCTTCGTATAAATAACTATCTTGTCTATTCTTTTTGATAGTTCGGGGTATCTACAATAATGATCCATTTGGATACCCCACTCTAGATTTTTATAGCTCATTAATTATAAGCCCAGGGTTTGAGATAATAGAATTAATAATTTGCCCAGTGTATACTCCACCGTTTGTTGAAATTTCCTAGTACTACTATGTTACTTCAGCGAACGAGTTACTTATTAGAATTTTGAGGTTTGATGTAGACGCCCCTATTCAGTTATTTACATCGGCGAAATTTATGATTCTCGATCTTCCATAACTTTGTATATAGTTAGATATGTTTTTTTAATAATTTAAATACATTTTTCAAGCCAATACGCATATTGCATATGAACAAAATCATCATATAACATTTCGCGCTATTTATATACTGGTAAGTGTTATATACATATATAATAATTATATTAATATAATATTTAATATATTAATATATATATATATATATATATTAATATTATTAATATATATATATTATATTATATTAATTAATAATATAATATATATAATTATATATATATCTATATATCTATATTATATATTATATATATCTATATATTATATAATATAAATATATTATATATCTATATATAATATATTATATATATATATAATTTATATTCTTATATATATATACTAATATATATATTTATATATATATTACTATTTATATATATATATATAATGAACTTATATAATTATGGAAGTATGAGGGTAAAATTACAATACATTAATATATATATATGGACTATATGGATGTAGGGCTATACTATAATTATATAAACTTTAATTAGTAAGGTATTATATAGTATTAGGATGTATAATAATAATATATATAATACTATATTATTATATATATACTATATAAAACTATAATACTACTAGTATTATAGTAAGTATTATACTAATATATATATATATATATATATATATATATATTATATATATATATATATATATATATATTATATATGTATATATATATATATAACATATATTAGTAATATAATCACAATTTGTCTTACTACATAATCGATAATATCTTGGATTAATGGGGGTAAAACTATTTTATATATATTAATTCGTAAATATTTATCGATAAAAAAAAATTTAAGTCAGTTATGCATTTATACGCATTTATTTTACGGTTGAGATGTGGATTAAGAAAATCAATCATTCATCCATGAAACAATGTCCTGAAATTACACAATTTTTCGTGAGAAGCCATGCTCGATAGTATCCATATCGACAAACCCAAAGGCAGATTGAATCGTTCAAAAAATCGAATTACTGAAACTATGCTGATTGTGTGATTTTTTTTATAATTGGTTTGAGTGTCGTAGTAATGAAGTAAGAAACATATATATTTATACTTCCTATATACTATATATATATTATATATAGCTAAATTATAATATAACTTATATTATATATATATATATATATTTTATATATAAAATCATATATTATTTAAAGTAACTATTATATATATATATATATCAGGTAAGTTAATATATATATATATAATCCGTATTATATAATTTATATATATATATAATTTTTATTAACTTGCAGTATATATATATTCATTTATATTAGAAATATATTATACTCATTAATTACTATTAACTATACCTATATACTAGCTCATATCATTGGATTAGTTTACTATAATAATGATAAGATATTATCAAGCCTATTAAAGATAATAATTAAAAAAAAATACTAGTTCTCATCACTAAAACGTTTCTATAAATCAATAATATGTTGAGCAAATGGGCACTATGCAGGGGTAGCACTTGCCCCTCCCGAAGTATTGACTAAATAAGAAAAAAAATGATGCCCTTATCAGTTTTTGGGCTACAACGGGCCCCGCGTTTGAATAAGGGTTTATTGTAATCGCTAGATAAAACTGAAAAATTTACTCCGCATCAATCGAACGAAGATAGTCCAAGTAGTAAATCCTGTGCTAATCTGTCACCAGAAACCTTTGTTGGGATTCAGAGTTCAATACAAGTTGCATTTTTTCTTATAGAGATTTTAATGTGTACTTTTTTGTTTTATTACATCAATTGGGCATTGAAAAGGGTTAAAGCTAAGGCTATGTTTGTGTCGGGCTTTTTGCATATTCAGTGACGCGTGCACATGGTTAGCTTTTCTTCTGAGCAGGTACAAGAATGTTTTGCTCTCCCTACATAACTAGAACTCACCGTAGGCCAGTCGATTTTGGGAGGCGGATAATATTGGCATTCGCCACATGAATGCGTCCGCTAAATTCAATCATGCGAGAGGCGGTGCCCTCGTTTGATTTTGATCTTCGGGCGGGACACAAGGGACTGCTGAATGACAGGTCATGGTTGCCAATCTACCAGTCCAAAAAAGACAAGCATGCAGTAGAGTTGTAGGTTACAAAGAATAGCAGAAAAGCTCTACAGCATATGTTTGGGACAACAATTTTCTCCGCGGGGGAATGGCTAGGGGGTAACCAAAATCCCTCCATCTTTTCAGGTCACTTGACTTACCCGTTAAGAGACGTTTGGGGTGAAAGGACCCCTGCCATGAGGGAGGATGCATGGGGTATTATGAAGAAACTTCGATTAAGACCCTTAGCGAAATAACGCACGCCCCTGGTCAATATGAAATTGGAAAGAACCTATTCATAGACAGACGAATACTGTCTGGACGTCTCCGATGATGATTCAAAATGAACTTATTCAATTTGTGTGGAATTATCTTTCCAGGATAGAAAAAAGAAATATTTGAATTTGGATTTAGATATATCCAAAAAAATTTGGTATCTTAAAAAAATAAAAGATAAATAACCATATAACAATACTTTCATATTTAGGCCGCATGAAAACTGCGGCATTTGTCTGCATTAGAACAATCTTATCTATAGAATTAAGAATTTTTCGACTCTTGGGATTGGAGGGGGGGGAGAAACCTGACTTGTTCAAGAGGAGAATGGGGTTTGAAGTTCTTATGATAATAAGGGGGGGTGGATGGTATCTTTTGGTATTAGTCTATATCTGATTTGTTTTTTGTTTTTTTAGCACAAAATGAAGCTGCGTTTAGGATACCGATTAAATATTTGATTGATTTTAAACCTCTATGCGGGTAGGTTGGATAGACCCAAAAAATGGGACACAGAGATAAAAGAAAAAACTGTAGAGAAACGAAGAAGAAAAAAAACTCGCGGGAAAAAAATATATAATAAGGGCTTATATTTTCACTCAGTACCTAGCCTATGACAAGCTTAATTTGGCGTAAACATATAAAATAGATCTTAACATTATTACCGAGAAATTGTGTGAAATTACTATTAGAGCCTGGACAGAAATTAAAGACATGATGAACATTTTTCACAAGAGAACAATTCCAAACGCGCTACTTTTTCAGAAAATACATTCTCATCTTGCCTAAACTTTGTGAACCCATTGGGCAGCTCAAACAATATCATAGTGATTGCTATTTTACATAGCCAAGATGACTACCGTATGTAAGGGTTAGAAAATTACCTTGTGAAATGGAAGGCACCAATCTCACGAAAATAACCAATTTCATTGAAAAAACAGCGCTTTTCAAATATCACTATTCCATTATTCTTGTGTCAGTAAAGTTACAACAAGACCAACATATTTTTCATCTAATTATACCTTTCCAATCTTCCGAATAGCCAAGATATCTCACTGAGCTTTAAGTTCTTGATACTGTGAGCATTAAATCATTTTTATCCGAATAACAAAAACTTTCTTCGATCGGCTTTTGCAGTGCTATGATCCTATAGATACCAATATTAACGGAAAAGAGCTAAATTTAAGATGTCTGTCAAAACCGACCACCAGGATAAATCTAGCTGACCATTTCAAATAATAATTAAGCTGGGTGAAATACTTTTTGGGGCTGGGTCCTTTCAAGCAAATCTCGTGCTTCTTCTAATTATTGCCAACTTGTCTCTACTTCAGGCTTTTGCTTTTGAGTCTTAACGTTTTATGTACTTTGTTATCCACTTAGTAAAGTGTATCAATTCCCAAACAACTATAATGATTGTTAAATTTTTATCTCTCTCGTGCGCTCGCATATTGGAAGGTCTTCGTCTTCTGTACTTGTTACCTTATCTCTTGGACTACTACTTTCTCCACTCTTTTAGAGTGCCATTTGGAACGGTCCTTTTTTTTTCAGATTTCAACTTTTTTCTTCTCAATCTGCGAAGAAGTAACTGATGTGGTTCTAAGAACACTAATATTAATGGATCCAATATGGTAGGGTATTGTGAGGGTGGAAAATAATTTTTTTTTTGGGGAGGGATTAAGGAAAAAAAAATTAATGCAAAAAACTTTGTTAGTTTAGTTTGGGAATAATATTATGAATCGATTTGCACACAAATTGTGCAAACTTTCTATATTGGGTCTAAAGCGTGGGTCCTTAAGAAAGTTGTGAGATTAAATATAATAATTATCCAATTACTCAGTATTAGTCGTCAAACCCGCTTACAAATATTAACGCTTTTTTACGTTTTCTCAGAACATTAGTAATTGTATTTTTAGCTTGCATCACTACTCTAAATTTTTTATTTACAATTGTTTTGTAGATCATTTATTTCATTATAAACCGAAAAAATTTTGAAAAATTGCTATGATTTTTTTTATTAGCCTTTTGAAAAGGAAAAAATTTTTGGAGTTTAACCTATATTCCCATCATATTCGTTTTTATGAGAAAAAATGTTATTGGTGAGTAAATGGACCATAAGTAACATTTTAAATTAACTCCTTTCTATGCGATCGGGATTTAACTTCATTCCTACATTACCCTAAAATGCCAAATCAGCCAACCTCCCAACCGCAACACAGCGTGTTAGTAGTGTGTAAAAATATAGATTATACCGTATAAGGTATAGGTATAAATAGTGAGTTATATAACCTATAGGTAACTATTAAAATACTGTTGGAAGTTAATCGGTATTATTATTAATTATATATGAATGATGTATAAAATTACCTAGTATTTTAAAATACTAATCATACCACACAAGCCATCCTTTCCCGCATTGATGTGGAAGTTAAGTCTGTGGGTTATTCTCGGGTTTCAGAAGAACCTAGGAAGGGATGGAATGTAAAGTATAAGAAATATGAACGTAATTGGCGGGGCCTAGGGGAACTGTAGTCGCAAAATGGAAGGCCGCTCCGCTTTGAGGCCATGCCGACAGCGCTTGTGTATTGACTCGTTTGGGCTAAAGGGGAAGACACGCCTCGCAGTCAGAAAAGTGCACCGCTAGGGTTTCACTAGGGAACCTGCGACGGACCCGGTCACTGTGGCATAGCAATGCTGCCGTTCGGAGAGGCCTCGTTAAATGGGGGTCGTGGCATCGACTCTTCATTCCCCTAAGGACCATATGACAACCAACATTAACAACCATTACTCTCCCACTCTTGTAATTTAACCAGCCGCCATTTTTTTGTTTTTTTTTACACACGCTAATCTATTTGCGGCTTTTTCGGTGTGTGGGTCTCGGCCTCTGCCAACGACTCCACATTCCTATCCTTAAACCTAAGGCCAGTGTCCTATATAAAACTACTAAATTTGATCTCAATCCTATCTTTTCTCTTGATGTCTCCCCGAGCCGATTCGGACATTTAGTCCTCTAGTGCAACTTTTTTTATATACGTCTCTGAGGTTAATCACAACTTGCATGGTCGGCTTCAACCAAATGACGTGTATATGATTCTTTTCTCTTTCCATATTTAAAAGCGTATTTATTCATCGATCTCATATATAAAACAATCTCAATGTAAGCGCTCTGTTTATATCCCTAAATAAATCAGCAAGGTAAACTTTACTGTTCTTAGCACATTAAGTTAAAAAAATGTGATGTAACTGAAAGACCGGCCACGCCGACACAGCTAGACTAGTAAATTACATGCAATTGATCCTTTTCTATCATTTATCATTCCAAACGTCGCACCAAAACTCTCACATCCTCAATTAAAAATTCTGCACTTTCTGAACACTTTCTAAGCATTAACTTATATTTATTCTTTATTCCATAGTTCAAATTTAGCGAATAAATGACATAGTATACGTTATCACAGGATAAAACATACGCTCAATGCAAAACAAAGCGACACTCAAGACATCTTTTGTCCTTTCCGTTACGTTTAACATTTCCTCCTCTCACACAGTAGTTAATGCCGTTTTACTTCTTTTTGTGGGCGCTATTTGAGTTTCACAATTTGTTACCTATTTTACACTACACTGCATTCTCCGTTTCTCTTTATACTATAAATAATGAAACATCCTCCCTAAAACCCAAACTATCTCGTAACTTCTCAGAAAGGGCAACCAATTGTTTCTCCACGTTGCTAACACAATTCTCGTTATTAGGCTAATCATAGAACCTACGTTTGCCACTGTCGGAGACAATTCTCTCCACTCCCTAGCCTCACAACCTTACTCTTTATCACACTTTAGGTTTCATAACTTCCCTCTTTCTTTTTATAACACACCTCCAATCCTCTCTAGCCCACGAATCAATCACGGAACAAATTGCTTTTAGTGCCAAAATATTAGCACAAGATGGCGAAGTAGACGTTCGTGTTTGAATTTGATGAATGGTGTTCATTCATAAATTAGCTTTCACATGCAAAATCTAACTCTTTTCTCACGATTTGCCTACCCAACTAAGAAACCTAAAAACTATCATTATATATTAAAAATCTGCAACTGTATTTATAGTTCATACTATATAATATTTTTATTATATTTATTCTTCTTATTAATTATTTAAAATTATTTTAATTTATTGTCATTTTCTTTATATTTCCGCAATATAATTATATATATATATATATATATATATTATATATATATAGTATATATATCTGGTTTATTTATTATTCTGCCCCCGTTGCCATTACTGCACATCACAAACTAAGCTGATCAAAAATATTTGTAAACATATAACGTTCGTTTATGTTACAACTATTTTGATGTTAAAACTGGATTTAGCAATTATTTTCTTATAATGAAGTATATAACATTGATATAAGGTGACTCAAAACGATTAACGGCTAAATATTTTATCTATTGGATTAGCTTATATTATTCATTACTATAAATAGAGGCGCTAGCGGCTGCAGCTGGCCCTATGAAAACTCCAATCATTTAATATAATATTAAATTCACTTCATAATAATATATATCATACAGATATTTTTTTAAATAATACGTTTTTATTTTAATTTTTTATTCTATACACTGGTTAGCTTTTTAGTAATTGCCTTTAAAATCAACCAAGAAAAAAAAATAAAAATGATTATATTATATTACCAAAAAATCAACCACAGAGTTGAAGAAGAATCATTCTTGTTATAGTGTGGCGTCATCAACTTGCATTACTTGGAAACACTCTATAACAAAGTCATTAGAAATAATAATGTTTAGTAAGATATGAATTCACCATTTTGGAGTTTTTTTCGTGGAACATCTGCCTGGTCTTCCGTTGCATATAGAAGATTTTTGCATATATATTCATACTGTATTGATCAAAACTCAGGCAAAATTCTCCCTTAGAAGACAGCATCCCTAACTTATTGATGATATGCTACCTTACATGCATTAATGATCTACAATGTAACCCTTCTTCCTTAGTACTGCGCCATAATTGGAAGCGGCTTGAGTGTCACAACGCTGAATCCGTCCGACTACATCGTGGTGTAAGTTTAACGTCTTCACTGTACCTAGTTTTTGTGAGTGTAATATAGTGAGAGAGAGGTACCTATTCTGTGCTAGTCTGCAGACATCAACAATAACACTAGTAATTAATAAACCGAGCACGTCTATTTAGCCGTAATATTTTTAAGTGAAAAATACAGCTTTTATAATAATAATAATCGAAAAAATGAAATCTTTATTATTATCATAAAGCTAGAAAAAAATATTTAAATTCTCGGCCACTTAATTATATAATCACTAGATAATTAGTTTAGGCCTTCAACCACATAAATCACTCTCTATATCAGATATATTCATATGTTACAATTCGTGAGAGTTCTTATTCTTATTAACTTTGTATATATATTATATTATATTAATATATATGGGGGGGTATATTATTAAGGTAGGGTAGATACTAGCTTTAAGGTTAGATATGATATACCACATACTATATACTTTATTATAGTCTATAACACGTCGGCCAGGTGCCTGGTGACATCACATTAATACTTCCCGCGCCGCCATTCAAGTCCTAGTTATTCGTCTGAATCATTTCTTTTTCCTTGCAGATTTTACCGAATACCGCAAACATTCCTTTCCTTAACACATCTATCTCTCTCCAATCGTCACTTTTTCTTCGATTCTTCTCAACAACAAACCACGGTAGCCGCTTCTATTTGGCGAACGTATTTTCAGTCGGCAGTGGTTACCCGGGGGAGCGCATACTAGTCTTCGACCAAGCTAGTGGACACGTGGGTTGAATTTCGTATGAGGAGTTGTTGCTCTATAATTAAGTATTGTAGAGGCTTGAGTGATCTAGGGTAGTGATGGCAGTGAGTGAGGCCAGTGAGTGAGTTCTATGGAGTGGATGGAGTGAGGGGTCTGATGAGGGGGGCGGGTGGAGTGAGTTAGCTGGGTTAGTTATTATATTATGGGGGGGTGGAGATATGGGTGAGAGTTAGCATATTATACGGGGTAGTAGGTATAAGGGTTGTATTGGTCGGAGTTGTTATAGATATTATATGATAGTATTATATAGGTTTAGTGTTATAGTATATAGGAAGGATGTATTTATATAGATATTAGTATTATATGCTGTATTATATATAGTGATATTACTAAGTATATATAGATATTAAGTAGTATAGTATAATATATATATTATATATATATATTTATATTTATAGTATATATATATATTATATATATATATATATAATATATATATAAATAATATATATATATTTATATAGATATATATATAGGCCTTATATAATATCCCTGGGTATGGGTCGGGCATCTCTGTGGGGGAGCAAGAATGGCAATACCGATGTTTTGCGTGTCGTAAGAGGCGACTAAAGGGACAGAGGAGGTTAGTTGAAACGCTCCAGAAACGATAAATTACCTCTTCATTGGGCATTTGGGGTATAGTACATCCCATGACACTCCACGGTCCAACGATGTTTCGCCCCTCTTGCGCTCATACACAAATCTTACATGAAGGGGGAGATTCTCCGCTTTCGCGATACAACCATAAAACAATACATTACAGACAAACACTTTTTTCATATATTCGTGTGGAGGGGAAGAAAGAAGTCCAGCAGCCGTGACTAAGGGGACAGTGGGTAGTTTGGGTTTAGCACCAGCTACCACTTATCTTCGTGACCTCTGTGCGATCTTGTAATCTTTTTTGTCGAATTGTATAAATTGTCTGGGATACATGGATTTAAGAGGCATAATGGCGAGGGAAGAGGAGGAGAGAGTGATAGATGGTAGTTTAAAAGGGGCAAATATTTGATTGTTGCTGTGATGAAACAAACACGAAGGTAGTAGTGATTACGAAAGTATTGTGGGGTGAATGTGTGCCATGCTATGTGGAGAGAATGCGGCTTTTGAATGAGTTAACTTATAGTGGGGGGAGTGGCACCGTGCTATGGTGGATTTTGTTTGTGTATAATGACTTAAATGGCTATAATTAGGGTTAACGTTTTGTTAAGTTTGAAAAAGGGTCGAAGGTATGTGTGGTTATAATATGAGTCTCAGTTCTGGAGGGTGCAGGTTGAGGAGTGAAGTGAGTTTATTGTTATTGAGATATTAAGGTGAATGATATTTATGGACGGCTATAAGTAGGTGCTTTAGATTAATTTTGTTGGGTCACTTAAATCGTGTTGGATAAGGCTGTGAATGGAAAAAGTGACTGGGCATATGCGAGGGTGACTTTGGGGTTGCCTAAGAAAAGTAAGACATGGTAGGAAAGGTGCGATTTTTTGTATGGGGAAGGTGTAGATGGTCTGGTCTTCAAGCTACAAGAGTATTTCATAAGTATACTAGATTGGTGTAGGTTAGAGATAGTCTCGAAGTGAAAAGTAATGATTGATTTTGTGTTGCGATGGAGATGGTGAAGAATGTGATGGATGTTAAATCAGTGATGGGTTGAGGGTGGGTATATAGATCAGATCATGTTGGTTGTTTTAGTGCAAGAATTCAAGTTTAAGACCGGCTGCCCAGAAGTTAAGAAGATGAGAAGTTATGAGAAAGTTATCAGTGATAAGAGGTATGTGACGACTTGCTAATAAATCAGTTGAATGTGAACAAGATAAATACTGAACAAACCGCACGGCAACTGAGGACAGTCTTTCTAGCACGTGCCAAGAGAATAAGTGATGTGCGTGAGCAGACAGCAGTGAAGTAAGATTCAATAATGAGTGATGAACTGAAGCGTGATGGCAAGTGCTGTTCAGAAGTGAAATACGTAGCCAAAGATGAGGTTTCAAAGAAAGGTATATGGAATATATAAGAGGAAAAAAGGATGAATTAAGAGCTGCTAACGCAGGCGAAGAAAATGAAAAATAAAGTTTAGGAGGGAGATGAATGGGATTACAAAGGACCAGGAAAGCTCTTCACGGCAAGGAAGTGGAAGTTAAGAACGAAGGAGCAAGGGGAATCTTCATAAATGAATACAGGGATGGTGATTCGTGACTGATGACATGGTGTGTGGAGTTGGTGGAAGGAACTCTTGCCAAAATCTGCATAAGCATGCTGACAGTCAGAAGGGTGGAGTAGTGAATGTGTGTGGGGTTGATGGTCAGAAGAAATAGTATTGTAGGGAGGAGGTACTAGGTAGAGTGAGAAAGTTGAAGAGTAAGTTTGATGGTGAAATGGAATTAACTGGAGGAATTTAATAAAGTAATGAAACATCTACAAAACATATCGAAGTCTTGGCTAGTACGTTGTACTATATCAGTGTTGCTAAATTTTTTTTTTTTGTCACTGCTCCAAAACTATAGTTATGCATTACTAACATCGGCTGACAGAGATTTTAAGAATAGTTTAAGTATTAAATTTTCTCCTTCTCCTCGTGATTAACGTTTCCGCCTTTAAGCCG
>JABUQX010055758.1:0-7500 GCA_015478945.1 Trachelipus rathkii
AAATAATTTCTTTTAAAAGTAAAAAACGATAAATTAATGATAAAAGAAGATGGATATAACAGACATATCCATCCTCTAATAGATTTCTTTAGATTTTAATTTTTAATTTTGAATCAGCCGCTATTTTCTGTTGTTCGCGGCGCAGATTTTTGACCCTCTTATCTTTTAAATGGGCAACAAGTTATTTACCTTGACCCATGATATTGCAAAATCTCTACAAATTCAGCTTAGAAGCCATTGTTATAGATAGTTTTAAAACAATTTATAAAATATACGTGAAATCAATCTTAAGTCTGAATCAATCATGTTTTCTAAAAAAAATTTCTAAATACATTTCAAATGTACAACAGCCGAAAAAAATTTCCAAAAAAATCACAGATGTATATATATATATATTATATATATATATATATTTATTATATTAATATATATATATATATATTATATATATATATATATATATATATATAATTATATTATATATATATAATCTATATAATATATATTATATATATATATTATATAATATATATCAGGTTTTAATATTCGTAGTAAATCTTTTCATAATCTTAAATAATAAAGAGTTTGAAGCTTTTAATAAGAGTTATCGAAATTTCAGAAAATTCATTTTCGCTTCATGCAACTTTGTAAATTTTACTCCTTTCTGTTTTGAGAAACGAAGTAAGGCTATAAATATTTACCTATCCAATTATGAACTAATTAAATAAAGAACAATGTTCTTCCTCCAACAGACAAGAAGAGAACATTTAACTACAGAGAGAATATGTTTTTCCTCCAACAGACAAAAAAGGAGAACATATTTATTTATAGAAATTATTTATTTAATTAATTAATTGGAATATTTTGTTGTAATATCAATATAACAATTATGAAATAATTATTTTACAAAAGGTTGCTTAGAAGAAGAATATAATATTAACAAAATGAAAAAAATGTTCTTGTTTAAAGGAAATAAAAGAAGCCAGTAATCATGAACCATATTAAAGAAAATTGATATTTTTCAAATATAAACTCTTAAGAAAGAAGTATTACATAAAAAACTTAAGTGTTAAATTGAAGGAAGGTTTAAGAAAGAAATTAATGTACCGATTCAGATTATAGAAGAATAGCGAGTGCTAGATTAAATTGAAATTCATGAAATTTTATCTGGAATTCGGGCAAATTCTTCTGCAATTTTTACAGCATGAAGGTTTGTGAACCATGTGTTTTGATATGTTCACATGCCAGTATTACATTTATCAATCATCAAAAGAAATTTAAGCCCTTTTTTTAATAAGATTCAAAGCCTAATCTTTTAAAGGACACTCTTTTTTATTCTAATATTTTTTTAAAAAGCTAAGTGACAAAGTTTTTACAGAAGGTTTAGGAGAATAAAATTGGGCATTTTTGCAGATGTTCTAGAAGAATAACTAATCCTGGAACAAAATAATTTGACTTTACATATTTTTAAGAAAAGCATGATAAGGACAAATGGTGTTAATCATGTACATTGAGTAAAGATGTTTATTTAATTTATTTATGTGATAACATGTTTAATAAATACATATTTTTTATTCCTACTAGTTTTTAGGATAAGTAAAGAGAAAGAAAATAAAGAATTTTTTGATTTTGTTAACAAAGGGCTTTACGGAAAAGAAACCTAGGTTGATTTGAAACAGAAGGTTTCAAATAAAGAATTTTAGTTTTTTTTGTTTAAGTTTCCAAGAGATCATATTATCAGAAGATAATTGAATAAGAAAATATACATCAGAAATTAACAAAATGAAGATTAAAAAAGACATTTGGATTGCGATTCAGAAAAACCTAAAAAGAAGAATTGGATCTTTTCTAATAGGAACCTCTTAATTGATAAGCTTTCAGACTCTAGTACATTTACATTTTGTTCACCATTCAAAGTGAGTTTTCCAGTTGCATAGTTAAACAACCTTTGACTCTAGATATGAAACAGAGTTTACTTCTAAATGAATCTGGACACTTCATTAAGTTAAATGAAAGCCAAGCAGGCCTATCCCTGAAAGAGGAGATAGGGGTAGATATAGAAGACAGAAAAAAGGTTCTTTTATAAATACTAGCAGAAAAGTTAGTTAAAGGTCAGAAGTTGTTATAATTTAGACCAACAATATGGAGAGAAACTTTTTAATCATTATCGAGACTCAGATTGTGGAAAAGACAGAAAATTCTTACATAATTCAGACTAAGATAATCGGATTTCATAGATTGAAAGGATATGCCGATTATTCACAAAAGAGTCTACTGGCAAAATCACTTAAATTCTACAGTAAGTTTTACAGGAATATATACGTTGGTGTACTTTTGAGACCTCGTGATGAAAATAATGAAAGTGATGAACAACTTTCATTAGTTTTAAAGAAAAGCCTCTTTAGGCAAAGAATTATACATTTGTTAAGTAAAGAATTATAATTTATCGAAATTTAGAAATTTAATTCGTCGTAAGAAGTATAGAAGCATCAGTTAATAAGGAGAGTAGGAACTTTGATTTTAAGCCCAATTGTGCCATTAAGGGTCGAAGGTGTGTTTAATAATACTTGTGTTTCTATTTTCATAAGAAAGATATTGTGATAATTAAAAGAAATAGGTAAAGGTTAGAATAGCCGAAAATTGGAAAATAACTAGACTAGATACGCATCTACAGAAATCCATCTTGGCCAAGGATAACAGTAAGTTCATTCATATGAAAAAGATTATAATATACATTCAACATATTTAATAATTAGTTGGAACCAGAAGGAAAAAACTATAAACAAAAAATTATTTAATTTCGTGGAATGCTTCTTCTCTAGAAATTAGGATGTTAGAGAATAATAATGAAAAACTGTTTTTCAGAAGACGTAACACAAGAAAGAATTAATCTTCAAGTTCCGGAATTACAGAATACATTTAAATTATTGTCTTTATGCAGGGAAAATAAATAAACATATAAGCTATATTCAATTGTTAAGACATGAAAATTATTAGGTTTTTATCAGTAAAATAAATACATATAGGTTATTAGGTTCATTATTTATTGAGATACAACGTTTAAAAATTATTTTTTATTTTTATATAGAAATATTTATATATGTATCTGATAAAGAACCAAATATTTTACAAGAAATTACAGAAATAATATAACGAATTTATATTTTAAGTGAAGGATTTAAAAAGAAAACTATGTGAAGATATTCTACTAAGTTATCAAAATATATCATCAAACAGATATAAACATAGGACCATACATATGTTATTAACTTAGAAAGGTATTCAAGAGAACAATCGATTTGATTGAACAAATTGAATGTGATTCACAAAGAACGAGATTATTGATATTTTAGAAAAGAAAATTGATTTTATAAAAGTAATAACAACTTTAAATTTGTGTCTAATAACAATAAAGAATATTAAGAGACAGTCAAAATAAAAAGGCCTATGAAAAGAGTCTTTACTGTTCCTTTCTTATTCTTAAAAAGAAACTAGAAATACAGAAGAAAGTAAAACAATTAGATAAAATTATTCATTGAATAGACTTATTAGAAAGAAATGGAAATAAAGCAAATTTCCAGTTAGAAAACATTGAAATATTATCACCAATAGACAGAATTTTATTCTAGAAAAATATAAACCTAGTTTTTCTTTAGTCCTAGAAACTATTGATAGACGACAAGATAAAATTGTATAAAGATATTCAAAATATTGGTATAAAAATGTACATAAAGTCTACCTCAGAATTGTAAAACTTGTAAATAAGGAATTTGATAAACTGAGGTAGTGAAAACTTGTAAATTTAAGATTAAAAAACTTGAAAGTTTAGGTGGAAAAAATGAAAATATTGAGAATAGAAGAATTGAGTGACTGAAAACTACCACTGAAAATTGAAAATTTAGACATAGCAATTCCATGATTCTCAATAAATTCCACCGATTACCTGAAACAGAAGTGCCTTCTTTTAAAGAATAAGAAGAGCACAGTTTATTGTAAATAAATTGATTAAAATTTAAGTAAAATTAATGAGTTTCCTATTTACAAAACTCATATCAAAGAACACTTGAAATTGGTTCTTTGAAAATAATTATTCGGATAGAATATATATCATGAACCTAAATAGTTCCTATTTAATATTAAGAAAATACAATGGAATATTAATTGGACAAAGAAGATAAAGAATGAACATTTCTCTTCCAATCTTACCAATTAATTCCATTATCTTTATTCAGGTTTATTGTAAATAAAATTTTTTGATATATTTAGAAACGATTTCTAGTTAAACTAGAATTAAAATAATATTTTATTACTCTGATCATGAGACTTTTTTCATTAAAAAGAAAAAAGAATACTTTCAAGCTCTATCATCTATCAGACAGAAGAACTAAGTTGAATTTTGGCCACTTTCATCTGAAAACTTTTTGGAAGATAAGATAGATAGTTGTAACAACATAAAAAATAATTTCCATAAATATCCTCAGGAAATTTAAAAAGATGCATTTGATTGGAGATTCTTCAAAAGAACCTCAATAATAATCTTGGCGAAGTCCGAAAGATTCAACATCAGGAATGTAACTTTAAGAGTTACAAGTGAGAAAACATCACGAAGTTGGAACTATACTAATTAACTTCAAGAACATTAATTAGTATGTTGTATATAATTGTGTGTAAATAAGTCATTATTATTTTGGATTTATTTTTATCCTTTAGATTTAAGTTTTTTATTTTTTCATTGCTTTACAGAATATAAAAAACTTTGCACATTTTACATTTTTTTTTCTCTCTTATATTTTATTATTAGAATTTCGGGAAAATTTTTTCTTTTTACCCGCTAGGGGTCCCAATTATTCTGTTAAATAAAAAATTACATAAAAATCGAAAAACTTTTTTTTTAAGAAACTTTATTCCATGAAATTTATTTTTATTTTTTATTTAAAGAAAATCTATAAAAAACTAAAAAAAATTAGTTAGAAATTTTTGTTTTTAATAATAAAAATAGAAACATTCAGAATTACTTTTAATTATGAAGGTATCATTACTCAGAATTACTTTTAAGTTCATTTTATTTTGTTTTTAACTTTAACTTTAATAAAAATTAGCCTCATGCTATATAATCAGATTTTATTAATATTAGAATTTTTATTTTTAATTACTCAGAGTCTAAATTTTTTTTGTTTTAATTAGGAATTAGCTTTATGCTATATAATCGGAATTTTTATTAATAATAAGATCCTTTTAATTTTAATTTTCATTGATAATTTCTTTGTTTTTAATTTTCATTTTCATTATAATCAGAATATATTTAATGAATAATATACTTAGAAATAGTCTTAATTTTAAATTTTATTATTTTATTCATTATATAAAAAATTAACTTTTTAACAAAAGTTTCAACACACAGTACCTAGTTATTAGCCTAAGCATTTTTATTTTTTTTTGAAAACATAAAAGTATTAATGGACATTTAATTTCAGAGTAGTTTTAAAATGCAAATAATCAGAAACAATTGAAAAATATTTTTTTTTAAATAATTTTGAAAGAAATAATATTAAAAATCAATTATAATTTTAAACTTACTTTTAATTAAATCGGAAAATATAATTAATAATTTAATAAATTATTAAAAATAACTTACAGTAGTAATTTAAACCATAAATTCCAATTAATAAATAACTTTATAATTTAATTATAATTTTATAATTAAAAAGGCCCCAATAACCCTAACCCCAAATATTTAATCACTTTAACGTATGAATAGGCGACCATAATAAACTAAAATATTTTCATATAACGTTAAAGCGATTCCAATTAATTTATAATTTAAATTTTTCCCTATAAAATTTGGAAATTTTATGAAATTGTCATAACCCACAGACCAATAAACATTGCTTTACATTCAACAAATAACAAGGTACTCAAGTTTTTTTTTATCAACTCACATACTGTCATACAGTCCAGAAAACAAACCCATTCTTTTGACGTTGGATTGTTTGAGTAGTGAATATGGGGATGCCTATGATTATTATCGTACTGTCCAACAATAAAAAGAACAATGGTTTACACTTTACATTTAACCATTACATTTACAAATTACAAACATTGCTTTGCTTATTAATATGTTACAATTGTAAATGTCTTACCATACTAATGCTTTCACAAATTGCTTGCTTATTAATATTTTTCTCAAATTACTTTGTGTATGACTTCCAAACGTATTTTTGTTATGTGATTTGCTAATGTTTTAATTAATCTTTAAGCACTAATAAAATGCTTTATGAATGTATCTTCTTGCAACTTTGTTAACCTAGTACTGTAAAGACAAAACCTTTCGTACACACTTGTCCATCTTACATTGTGATGTAAAACTTTTCTTTTATCAACATTCATGGAATTGATCCAGAAGACCAATAGTTTTAAAAATAAATAATTTTAACTTTGTTTCATAAGAATGTTAACATTCAACAATCTTTTAATTAAAAAACTAAGCTTGATATGAATTAAGTTTATCTAATCAGATTAGAATTCAAATTGAATAAAACCCAAATTTTAAAGTAGCTTTGGCTTCAACTAACATTAATTTTCAATGATCAAAATTTATATTCTAGTTTTTGAATTTTTTGAATCAAGATGATTTAAGTGCAGTTTTAAGAAACCATCCTGGCTTCAATTTCGGGAGTGGGGATAATGTTGCAATTTAGAATATTGAAATAAAAGACATTAAATCTTATTTAAGTCTAGTAAGCACTTAAAATCTCATCTTGTTTAGGCTTCTGAATCAATTGGCGCCATGATATCATAATACTGTGTAACATTTGTTTATCAATTTGAACGCTTTATGTTCTCTTAAGCTTAGCTTTGCGCTTTCCGACTTATAAGAAATATATCTATGACTTTCGTAAGACTCCTCGAGACTCCCAAAGAAAAACCCCTATGAGAACCACCCCGCATTTAAAATCTGAAGGGATGATTCATCTGCATCCCCTGAAACCCCCTTTTTAGGACACTCCCCAGAGACATAGAGAGAAAGGGAGAGAAAAGAGAGTGATTGTGGAGGGAGATAGAATTTGAGAGTGGGGGCTAGTAGGTTTTATAAGGACTTACAATCTCAGAATCGTGATTAGTTGGAACAGGGAAGATTATGGGATAACAAACTTTTAAACTTAGAATATTTGTTAGGCAGTTGAATTCAGGGAGGAGTGAAATACTTAGAGTTCCAAAAAATATTAAAGAAACAGTTTATTTGAAATTGGGGAATAATATCTTTATTAATAAAAACAATATGTTTAAAATATATATTAAATATATAAATATATGTATAAAATATTATATATATATATATGGTTATATTCTAATATATATTATCATTATTTTTATTCTTATTTTTTATTTTAATAATTAAAAATAAAAAGACAGGAAAGACCCATAACAGCCAAAATGTAAATCTAGGCTGACTCGGAAATTCTGGTCGTGGAGCAGAGGTAAATAATTGACATTTAATTA
>JABUQX010055758.1:12500-27674 GCA_015478945.1 Trachelipus rathkii
AACCTTGTATGGGGGCCTCAAAAATGTTGGTAACATCTGATCTTCAAATGCCCCCGTGACACTTCCTGGATGATTTGTTCCTTTGAGTGGTTCTTGACTGAGACCCATTTGCCTGCAGTGTCCACAGCCATAGACGAAGCAAAAATTTTCCTCTCTTTTTTTGGCATGGCATTAATCAATTGCCACTAACTTCGAAGGATTAGCAACTTGGGATTTTCCAAACTGGTGGGAATTTACCTTGTGATCCTACCGTTATTTAACTGACGGTGGGAACCAATGTTCCTCAACACCTCCTGGATTATAGTAATGACCTTTGGGGAATGCCAATACGTACGTTGCCATCAGTCTGTTAGTTTTTCCTTTTCCTATGTGTGCCATTTTTTCGGTGGTATTCACACACAAATGCTGACCATCTGTTTAACACCCTATTACTGCACACAAACTTGTCGTTCTTCCATCCTTTTCACTAATATAGCATTGGTTCTTAATAGATCCTCTTATATCTAATAAAATCCTTAAAGCAATCCGTTTTAGAATTTGGTGTATTTTTATTCTTAACCTTTCTTCTTCACTCCTTTATCACCTTAGAGTCTTTCTCTGTAATGTTCATTATTTGGTTTAATGTTAGTGATATTTATCAATCCTATTTATTATCACACGACTATTTCATTATAAGCACATTAAAAGAAAACGCATCACTAACTGATCCCTCATTATCCCATGTGCCGATGATGCCTTCTCCAAATCCAGCAAATGCTTCTGTTCCACCAAGTAGTTCATCCCAAAAGAAAACATCGGAATGAACCTCATCCTTAACAACTTACCAATGGTAATACTGTTTTCCTGTAGCGTGTATCTATCCTGATTGAGTACTGTCTTGTGGTGCAATTCAACAATTTTGGTGGTAATCCCATTTAATGTGATGTCCACACTCCATTTTCTCAAAATAAGTCCAAATGGTTCTAACTCCCCGATGACAGTTTCCTGGACCAAACTAATGACAGATCCTGTGTCTAAAAAGGCACACCTAGATGTTTCGCCAATGGAAATGTCTTGCCATGCAACTCCTGATAACTTGTGGTTGCAGCTTAACCGAGACTGGTGTCCTCTTTCCTTCATTAATAAATTTACCCCTAGTCCCTCTTCTGGTGGGTGTTCTACTAAGTTTTCTGCCTCACTTTCTTCACTGTCCATGAATCCTTCATTTTCTTCCTCAGATGGTACCTCTTGTTCTTCGATTGCTAATTCGTCTACTATCGTCTTATCCTTATTCATCTGGAACGTACCATTATCTCTTAATGGATTGAAATGGGTACCTCCTAATACCTGGATATGAATGTTTTTTAAATCTTCTCGTTTCCTTGCTTTGGGTCCCATATACACAACTGAACAACAAGTCCCGTGATGCAGCCAGATCTTCAAGTTAAACTCATCGCTAGCTGCCAGTAACACCTCTGGGATTGGTTCCCTTCCTGAAATACTGATGGTTTTTAAATGTTTGAGTGATTGGGTTGTTTATCTAACCCATACATCTTCCTGTTGTTTATCAAAACCTTTCTAGTAAGGAATTTCCTAATTCTTGGTGGTCCTTCTGCTGTAATTGTTCCCTTTTGTAAAACCAATTCCTGCAAGCTTAAAACAAGGTATCAGCCCCTCTGTACCACCCTATTCATTCTAACCTACTTGGTAGGGCCTGATATTATGACATCGGTACTTCCTCTTTGTTTCCCTTTGACAACGAGACCATGGTATCAGCAAAGATGGTTTCTTTCCAGGAAATAATGATCTTTGAAAGCTGTACTCGCTTAAATCGTCCACAAAGACACGAGCCAATTACTGTCTAACTAACTTCATTGTATGGAAGGTACACTGTGGGCGCCGTGATCTGTGTATAAATAAAACTCCCTGACCAACAAAACGGTATGGAAACCTCTTTGATCCCCGCACCTGATAGCCAACAATTCCCTTTCTATGGTGGATGCTCTTCTTTCACACGCATCGAATGAATGAGAGTTATAAGCTTTACTCTTTTTCCTTTCCCTTGTTGCTGACAATAGACTGCACCCATACCAAAACCACTGGCGTCTACATAAGCTCTATTTTGGACTAACCTTCTGTGAAATCCCGGAAAATGCCAGCTTCTACAGATTCTTCATACAGTCTCTCTTTAAGTTCTTCGACAGGCCTGAATCCTTTCTTCTGTCCATTCGATCTTATCCTTCCGTTTTTCCCTCTGTCAGAGCAACTAAAGGGGTGCTTGCACTCCTGAACAGTTTTTATGAACTTTCTTTGGAAGTTTCATCACTTCCCTAGGTACCGCCTGAGTTCTCCTATGTTATTTGGTCTTTCCAACTTGTCCACCTGATCCATAAATTCTGGGAGCTTCCTTATTCCAGTCCTACTGAGAATATGTCCTAAAAATTTAATTTCCTTTTGAGCCCAGCTGCACTTGCTGATTTTAATTTTGACGTTGGTTTCGGAGAACCGTTGTAGGACCTGTTCGATCAGCCGTAAGTGTTCTTTAAAGTCCTTTGATATCAGGAGGACATCATCCACATATACCACCACCTTGTCTCGGCTGAATCCTGTTAATATCCTCTGCATCTCCCTCTGGAATGCTGCTGGTCCATTTTTTAGCCCGAAACTCAGCCTTTTGAATCTGTATTGGCCACTAACGGTAGAAAATGCAGTAAAGTCCTTACTATCCTCTTCTTATTTCATATGATAGTACCCTTTGACCAGATCCAAACAGGAAAAATATTGCGCCCCTTGACACGAGAAGATCGTTTCTGAAATGTTGGCCATTGGGAACCTGTCTGCTTCTGTTACTTTGTTTATGCGTCTATAATCTATGCATAGACGAAGTGTCCCATCCCTTCTCCTAACAGGTATACTGGAGCTCCATTAGGCGCACATGGCTCCCACAATACAATTCTTTTAGATAATTCTTGAACCTGTTTTTCAATTTCTTCATTTGTCCTTTGGTCAAATCTTCTTGCCCTTTGTAGCCGAATCCTATATGGTGTCATCGACGTTGTTGTCACATCTGAGTCACTCTTGCTAAATACACCTCTTTGCCTGTATAATACTTCTATTGTTTCCTTTCGTTGTTCTTGTGTTAATTCCTCCATAAATGTGATTTCTTTTCCTAATTTTTCCTTTGTCCATTCCTCCTCAATGGTTCCTTGTCTTCTTGTTCCCTGTACCAGTGTGTTTATCGTATATCCTCTATTGTCATATTTCTGGAGGGCCTCTTCATCCAATATTAGATGGGCTATTCCTATTTTTTTCTCTTTTTCCAAATTTTAATTGTCCTGGTATAAGTTTCCTGATTAATATAGTACCTTCTTTGGTATTCCATTTTACCAATCCTGGTAATAATTTGAATCGTTTATTATACCTCTTCGGTTATTTTCTTCTCCTTCGACCAATAGTTCTTCTGGTTTCATATCATAATATCTTCCTTCTCTGGGCTTAATCTGGTTTGAAGTTCAGTAGCTTTACTGGTAACCCATCATTATTGTAATTCCACTTCTTCCGTAGTAAACACTGGCAAGGATATTACAGTCCTTACACAATTCCCCGAACTTCTCTGAAAGGTAGACTTGTTCCTTTGTGTCTTGGTCACCATGCCTTGTGAGTGAACCATTCCCCTACGTCAATTTTAATTTTATTCTGTATCAAAAATGGCATTCCTAAAATCGTACCTTCTTTTAGCCTTTCAACCACAATGAAATCTGCTGTACCATAATTGATGTCCTCAATTGAAATCCTTAATCTTGCTGTTTGATGGGATTCCACAACCATTTGAGGGTCACCTACTCCTCGTAACCTCATTATTTTTTCTAAAACTTCGGGGTTCTGGATCCTTCTGAACTGTTCCTGGCCTATGATACAATACTGTGAACCTGAGTCAATAATGGCTGTCATTTCAACATTATTTAATTTTATAACAAATTTCAACAAAGGAGTAATATTGATGCCTTGCTTACCTTCAATGGTTGTCTTACTTATGGCGTGGTATATGCCAGTTGTAGTATTTTACTGTGCCTGTTCCTCTTCCTTTGGGTATCCGTTGTGGTAAGGCATCCTTATCTTCCTGAGATTTCCTGCTTATAAACTCCTCTGCTTCTGGATCCAATACTGTATCTACTTGAATAGCCGGGCTGGTTTTTAAACAGTGGTTTACTTGGGGGTGTCGCTCCTGCTCGTTTCCCGGGGTCGCGGAGCTACCTCGTTTGCCCGAATTTGGTTGTTTTCGGTACCCTTATATCAATTCGTTTTATTTCTTCTGCAGTGGACAAGTTCCCTCCAATGTCCCATTTGGTTGCATAAAAAGCATTTCTTTTCAATGGTTTCCTCTCGTTCTGCCTTTGTCCACCCATATCCTGTTTGATCTTTGTCCTCTGTAAACCGTTGTTCTTGGTTGTCTGGGCCTCTTCTTGATCCACTTACCGCAGTTCGATATTTCATTACTGCCCACACTCGGCACCATCCCTTATAATTTTTCGAGCCATTCTCTTTTTAAAATGTCTACCCTGTTGCAACGCCAGTAACATCTTTTTAACAACCCTAAGTATCATATTCCTTATTTTGCCTGGTGTAGTTTCCCTTGTATTCGTTTTTTCTGCCTGGTACAAGCGGTCTTCCGGCCTTCATACGATTAAATCTGCGTATGTACCCTTTCTGTTTGGTTCCCATTTAGTGTGGCCATATTGTATCCCCTTCATCCTTTGATCCTCCTCCTGATCATCCAGGTCATCCTCCTCCTGTGCCCAGTTTAGCACATCTTTCCACCTTACTTTAAGGCTTTCTTTCTCATTTCCCATCCTTATTCTAAATCTCCTTGCTATCTTTTTCGGGAGACAATTCAAAAATTGTTTCTTCAATATTTGTTTGTCCCTATCTTCCTCTTTAGTGGCTGCCTCGTAAGTGGTTTGAACCCTTGGCGCAAACTCAGCCACTTTTTCATTTTTCCGCATTTCTAACCTCCAGAACTCTTTTTGTAAATCTATTTGCTCGGTTTCTTTTTCCTCCTTACACCAGCTTTTTAATCTAGCCACTATGGTGGTATATTTGACCTTAGCCCTGTATATACTATAGTATGTCCTTAGTACCGGACCTTCTAAGAAATTCCTAAGTTCCACTGCCCAACGACTTTTGTCTTTACCTAATTGTTCCTTTGCGTATCGTTCATAATCTTCTATAAACGCCTCAAACTTTTGAACTTTTTCTTTCCCATACTTTAAAGGTTTCACAGCCTTTATATTACTCCTCCTAAATGACTTCATCACCTCCACCATCTCACCGGCCAAAACAATAAATATCTTACTTACTGCTTTAGTATGTTCCACACCTGACTCTTCCAATTCAACTAACCTCTTGAGCCATTTTTTTCCTCCCTGGTCCACTTCACTCTCAGCTTCTTCTATTTCATCTTCCGCTGTAGAACTTCCATCGAAGGTGTATTTTCTTTCCGCCCTCCTTCTCCTTTTCTTATTCTTCCTCTTTGACTTATTGCTGCTATGCTCATTCGTTACATCAAATGGGTCACTTGTTGCCCTCTCTGAGCTGCTTTCCTCATCTGTTTCATATCGTGATGTCTTTTTTGGTATGTCCCTCTTCTTAACACTTCGATCACGGATCGACCCCCATTCTTGGTAAGCCTGTTCCTCGATCCTCACTCTATTCTTTACGTTAAGATTCACTCTAGGGTCAGCTTTTTGTCCTGTATGGGTAACTTCTGTTACCTCATTCTTCTGCCCTGCGACTATCGGTTCTTCTTCTGTACGTGTGGGCTCTTTCCTACTTTTCAAAACCTGAAATATTCCCTCTAATACTGTCAACATTCGATCGACATCTAGATTTTCATCTTTTGTTATGGCCACTTGGAACCTTTCCAAGTGCCCAATTGCACTTACTTCTTCAGTGGGCTGCTTGGTCTCCTCCATATTGACCTTACCAGCTTGCTCCTTATCTGAAGGTCCCATTTTTTCTTAATAAATCAAAGGAAAAAAAATAACATATTAACGAAACAACAAAAAAACCTATATATAGTATTTTTATATATATATATATTACAGATTGAAAAATTGTATGTATATATATATACTATATATATAATATATATATATATATATATATATTATAATATATACAAAAACAAAAAAAAAATATATATATATATATATATATATATATATATATATATATATATATATATATATATATATATATATATATATATATATATATATATATATATAAAAAAAATATATATTAATTATATATATAAAAATATATTATAAATATATATATATATATATATATATATATATATATATATATATATATATATATATATATATTAAAAAAAAAATACCCTTTATTTCTCCAAACCGGATAAAAAAATACAAAAATTCTCCTTTATGTTCTTCTATAGTTCCCTTAATGATTCCGAGATAAAATTGAACCGCGAAAATTTTTCAAGAAAGAAAAATATTTGTTTCCCTCCTCCTTCTTTCTCACAATTGTCAGTAATCCTGGACAAAAAAAAAAAAAAAATCACGGCAAAAATTATTCAAAAGAAAAAAGATCAACAAAAAAAAAAAAAAAAAAAAAAAAGAACTTTATAAACTTCCTTAATATACAATTATAATCTGTTTAATAACAAAGAACCAACAAAACTTGTTATTAATTCCTACTGTTTCAAAAAAAAAAAGTATACCTTCAATTTGAAAAAGGAAAAAAAAAAATTTCGATTATGTCACCAAAAAAAACAATACCCTATATATATATATAAAAAAAAAATTTTTTTTCTTTAACCAAAAAAGAAAAAAAAATTCGATTATGTCACCAAAAAAAACAACACCCTATATATATACATATATACATATACACATACATATACATAAAAAATTTCTTTAATCAAAACAAGAACTGACAAAAAAAATGTTCTTTACCTTTATTAATTCCCTTATTGTCCTCCTTTCGTTCACCACCAGCGATTTGTCCTCTTGTAAATTTTATACGAGCCACCAGTGAAATGCAAAACTGCCACCCGTGAAATGGTAAATGATCTGTTGGAGCCACTCCTTTATAAATGAGGGAGGCAAGGTTGCGTTCCTTTACAGAGGACTTTTCCTGTTACAGTGAAAATAAGAACAAAAAGGATTGAAAGACACGAAAGTTGGTTTTTTCTTATATATAATAAATAATATGAATAATTACGTATTTTCAATATTAATCCTATCTACCTATGTCTGTTTTAACTTTAATTTATACACACCCTATTACTAACCTAAGCTAAATATTATATACAAATTCAGTTCGAACAAAATATACAATACAATGTAAACCCGGGTTATGTTTATTATTTACAATTTTAGTTTAAATCATTCATAAAAGTTACAAGAGTAATACTTCCTTTTTAACGTCGTTATTTCAGACTAATGATCCCTAGGAAAGTGCTCTTTACTCCTTTGAATAACCTTGATCCACTGACACACGACCTGTGTGACCTTTCGACCTTGGGAATCTTCCGTAGTCTGTTTTTTTTAAACCTCAGTAGCTAACCTAGGGTTAACTTGGGCCTCTAAATTCAGCTGGAAGCTTAGTTGGCTATTAATTGCAGCCTTGGCCTTAATCTCCGGCCGTGACTTTATTAAACTTAACCTTGCGTCTGAGTCCGATCGGAATCCAATTCTTGAGTTGGGTCCTAGACTCAGCTCTGAACTCGGTTGTAAGCTCGGCTCTAGACTCGTCTCCAAAACTCGTCTCCAAATTTTTTTGGGAGAATTTGTCCTTTATAAAGCTGGAATCACAGCTCGTAAATAATCCTTGGAAAGCTGATAATGACAACTTAGTAAAAATCCTTCTAAAGTCGGCAATCACAATTTTGTAATGACTCAGGCACTTTTTAAGCTGGAACTTAACACAACTGTTTACCCGAACTTCTTTTTGAGAAACGATGAGTTTTTCTTTTAACCTGGACACTTTTCTGCTCCGTAAAAATTGGGAGGTTGATCAAAATAGATGCCATGAGTCATCAGACTCATGACAATATATATAATATATTATATATCTATCTACATAGAATATATATCTCATAGAAATTCTACACATGAAATAATTTATAATATATATATATATATATATACTATTATACAATATATATATATATATATATATATATATATATAATTATATATATATATATATAAATTATATTATATAATATATAATAATAGTATATATATATATAATATAGTATTTATATATATATATATATATATATTATATAATATATATATATATATATATATATATATTATGTTATAGATATATTAGTATATATATATATATATATATAATTAGTATATATTATATATATTATATGTATAGTAATATATATATATATATATATATAAGTATATAATATATATATAATTAGTATATATAATATATATATATATATAATATATAAATATATATATATAATATATATATATTAGATATAATAATATTATATATATATATATATATATTATCTAATATATATAATTATATATATATATATAATTATATATAATATATATTAATAGTATATATATATATATATATATATATTTTATATATATATATAGTATATATATATTAGTATTGTCCATGAGTCTGATTGAGTCATGGCATCTATTTTTGATCAACCTCCCATTTTTGCGGGCAGAAAAAGTGTCAGGTTAAAAAGAAAAACCTCATCGTTTTCTCAAAAGAAGTTCGGATAAACAGTTGTGTTAAGTTCCAGCTTAAAAAGTGCCTGAGTCATTACAAAATTGTGATTGCCGACTTTAGAAGGATTTTTACTAAGTTGTCATTATCAGCTTTCCAAGGATTATTTACGAGCTGTGATTCCAGCTTTATAAAGGACAAATTCTCCCAAAAAAATTTGGAGACGAGTTTTGGAGACGAGTCTAGAGCCGAGCTTACAACCGAGTTCAGAGCTGAGTCTAGGACCCAACTCAAGAATTGGATTCCGATCGGACTCAGACGCAAGGTTAAGTTTAATAAAGTCACGGCCGGAGATTAAGGCCAAGGCTGCAATTAATAGCCAACTAAGCTTCCAGCTGAACTTAGAGGCCCAAGTTAACCCTAGGTTAGCTACCGAGGTTAAAAAAAACAAACTACGGAAGATTTCCAAGGTCGAAAGGTCACACAGGTCGTGTGTCAGTGGATCAAGGTTATTCAAAGGAGTAAAGAGCACTTTCCTAGGGATCATTAGTCTGAAATAACGACGTTAAAAAGGAAGTATTACTCTTGTAACTTTTATGAATGATTTAAACTAAAATTGTAAATAATAAACATAACCCGGGTTTACATTGTATTGTATATTTTTGTTCGAACTGAATTTGTATATAATATTTAGCTTAGGTTAGTAATAGGGTGTGTATAAATTAAAGTTAAAACAGTCATAGGTAGATAGGATTAATATTGAAAATACGTAATTATTCATATTATTTATTATATATAAGAAAAATCAACTTTCGTGTCTTTCAATCCTTTTTGTTCTTATTTTCACTGTAACAGGAAAAGTCCTCTGTAAAGGAACGCAACCTTGCCTCCCTCATTTATAAAGGAGTGGCTCCAACAGATCATTTACCATTTCACGTGGTGGTTTCACAGATTATTGCATTTCACTGGTGGCTCGTATAAAATTTACAAGAGGACAAATCGCTGGTGGTGAACGAAAGGAGGACAATAAGGAAATTAATAAAGGTAAAGAACATTCTTTTGTCAGTTCTGTTTTGGTTAAAGGAAATTTTTTATATATATATATATATAGGGTATTGTTTTTTTGGTGACATAATCGAATTTTTTTTTATCCTTTAAGGCAATTAATAAAGGTAAAGAACATTCTTTTGTCAGTTCTGTTTTTGGTTAAAGAGAAAATTTTTTTTTTTAAATATATATATAGGGTATTGTTTTTTTGGTGACATAATCGAAATTTTTTTTTTTTCCTTTTTCAAATTGAAGGTATACTTTTTTTTTTTGAAACAGTAGGAATTAATAACAAGTTTTGTTGGTTCTTTGTTATTAAACAGATTCTAGTTGTATATTAAGGAAGGTTATAAAGTTCTTTTTTTTTTTTTTTTTTTTTTTTTTGATCTTTTTCTTTTGAATATATTTTTGGCCGTGATTTTCTTTTCTTTTGTCCAGGATTACTGACAATTGTAAGGAAGAGGGAGGAGGAACAAATATTTCTCTCTTCTTGGAAATTTTCGCGGTCAATTTTATCTCGCGGTCATAAGGAACTATAGAAGAACATAAGGAGATTTTTGTATTTTCTTACTCCGGTTTGGAGAAATAAAGGTATTTTATATATATATAATATATAATATTAAATATATATATATATATATAATTAATATATATATATATATATCTATATATCATAATACTATATATAATATAATATATATATATATATATATATATAATATATATTTTTCTATCAAGTAATATTTAACATAAACTAATTATAAAAAATGTAATATATACCTACTGCAAGTTAAATAAATAAATATATAATATATATATATATTATATATATATAATTATAGTATATATATATTATTTATATATAATATATGTATATATAATAGTATATATATATAATATGTATTATAATTAGGTCATATATAATATAGTGATATAATATATATATAAATAGTATATATATATTTTTTTTTGTGTTGGTTGTTAATATTTATTTTTTTTTTCCTTTGATTTATTTAATTAAATGGGACCTTCAGATAAGGAGCAAGCTGGTAAGGTCAATATGGAGGAGACCAAGCAGCCCACTGAAGAAGTAAGTGCAATTGGGCACTTGGAAAGGTTCCAAGTGGCCATAACAAAAGATGAAAATCTAGATGTCGATCGAATGTTGACAGTATTAGAGGGAATATTTCAGGTTTTGAAAAGTAGGAAAGAGCCCACACGTACAGAAGAAGAACCGATAGTCGCAGGGCAGAAGAATGAGGTAACAGAAGTTACCCATACAGGACAAAAAGCTGACCCTAGAGTGAATCTTAACGTAAAGAATAGAGTGAGGATCGAGGAACAGGCTTACCAAGAATGGGGGTTGATCCGTGATCGAAGTGTTAAGAAGAGGGACATACCAAAAAAGACATCACGATATGAAACAGATGAGGAAAGCAGCTCAGAGAGGGCAACAAGTGACCCATTTGATGTAACGAATGAGCATAGCAGCAACAAGCCAAAGAGGAAGAATAAGAAAAGGAGAAGGAGGGCGGAAAGAAAATACACCTTCGATGGAAGTTCTACGCGGAAGAATGAATAGAAGAAGCTTGAGAGTGAAGTGTCGACCAGGGAGGAAAAAAAATGGCTCAAGAGGTTAGTTGAATTGGAAGAGTCAGGTGTGGAACATACTAAAGCAGTAAGTAAGATATTTATTGTTTTGGCCGGTGAGATGGTGGAGGTGATGAAGTCATTTAGGAGGAGTAATATAAAGGCTGTGAAACCTTTAAAGTATGGGAAAGAAAAAGTTCAAAAGTTTGAGGCGTTTATAGAAGATTATGAACGATACGCAAAGAAACAATTAGGTAAAGACAAAAGTCGTTGGGCAGTGGAACTTAGGAATTTCTTAGAAGGTCCGGTATTAAGGACATACTATAGTATATACAGGGCTAAGGTCAAATATACCACCATAGTGGCTAGATTAAAAAGCTGGTGTAAGGAGGAAAAAGAAACCGAGCAAATAGATTTACAAAAAGAGTTCTGGAGGTTAGAAATGCGCAAAAATGAAAAAGTGGCTGAGTTTGCGCTAAGGGTTCAAACCACTTACGAGGCAGCCACTAAAGAGGAAGATAGGGACAAACAAATATTGAAGAAACAATTTTTGAATTGTCTCCCGAAAAAGATAGCAAGGAGATTTAGAATAAGGATGGGAAATGAGAAAGAAAGCCTTAAAGTAAGGTGGAAAGATGTGCTAAACTGGGCCCAAGAGGAGGATGACCTGGATGATCAGGAGGAGGAATCAAAGGATGAAGGGATACCAATATGGGCCACACTAAATGGAGAACCAAACACAAAGGGTACATACGCAGATAAACTGCGCTATGGAAGGCCGGTGTACCAGCAGAAAACGAATACAAGGGAATACACCAGGCAAAATAATGGAAGATATGATACTGAGGTAAAAAGATGTTACTGGTGCAACAGGGTAGGACATTTTAAAAGAGAATGTCGAAAATATAATGGATGGTGCCTGGGATGTGGGAGTAATGAACATCGAACTGCGGAATGTGGATCAAGAAGAGGGCCCAGACAACAAGAACAAGGTTACAGAAGACAAGATCAACAGGATATGGGTGGACAAAGGCAGAATGAGAGGAAACCCATTGAAAAGAAATGCTTTTTATGCAACCAAATGGGACATTGGAGGGATACTTGTCCACTTCAGGAAGAAATAAACGAATTAATAAGGGTACGAAAACAACCAAATTCGGGAAACGAGGTAGCTCCGCCGACCCCGGGAACGAGCAGGAGCGACACCCCCAAGTAAACCACTGTTTAAAAACCAGCCCGGCTATTCAAGTAGATACAGTATTGGATCCAGAAGCAGAGGAGTTTATAAGCAGGAAATCTCAGGAAGATAAGGATGCCTTACCACAACGGATACCCAAAGGAAGAGGAACAGGCACAGTAAATTCAACAACTGGTATATACCATGCTATCAGTAGGACAACCATTGAAGGTAAGCAAGGCATTAATATTACTCCTTTGTTGAAATTTGTTATAAAATTAAACAATGTTTGAAATGACAGCCATTATTGACTCAGGTTCACAGTATTGTATCATAGGCCAGGAACAGTTCAGAAGGATCCAGAACCCCGAAGTTTTAGAAAAAATAATGAGGTTACGAGGAGTAGGTGACCCTCAAATGGTTGTGGAATCCCATCAAACAGCAAGATTAAGGATTTCAATTGAGGACATCAATTATGGTACAGCAGATTTCATTGTGGTTGAAAGGCTAAAAGAAGGTACGATTTTAGGAATGCCATTTTTGATACAGAATAAAATTAAAATTGACGTAGGGAATGGTTCACTCACAAGGCATGGTGACCAAGACACAAAGGAACAAGTCTACCTTTCAGAGAAGTCTGGGAATTGTGTAAGGACTGTAATATCCTTGCCAGTGTTTACTACGGAAGAAGTGGAAATTACAATAAATGATTGGGTTCCAGTAAAAGCTACTTGAGCTTCAAACCAGATTAAGCCCAGAGAAGGAAGATATTATGATATAAAACCAGAAGAACTATTGGTCGAAGGGGAAGAAAAAAACCGAAGAGGGTATAATAAACGATTCAAATTATTACCAGGATTGGTAAAATGGAATACCAAAGAAGGTACTATATTAATCAGGAAACTTATACCAGGACAATTAAAATTTGGAAAGAGAAAAAAATAGGAATAGCCCATCTAATATTGGATGAAGAGGACCTCCAAAAATATGACAATAGAGGTTATACGATAAACACACTGGTACAAGGAACAGGAAGACAAGGAACCATTGAGGAGGAATGGACAAAGGAAAAATTAGGAAAAGAAATCACATTTATGGAGGAATTAACACAAGAACAACGAAAGGAAATAATAGAAGTATTATACAGGCAAAGAGGTGTATTTAGCAAGAGTGACTCAGATGTGACAACGACGTCGATGACACCATATAGGATTCGGCTACACGATTATACCCCAATCTATCAAAGGGCAAGAAGATTTGACCAAAGGACAAATGAAGAAATTGAAAAACAGGTTCAAGAATTATGTCTAAAGGATATTGTGGAGCCATGTGCCGCTGAATGGAGCTCCCCAGTAGTACCTGTTAGGAAGAAGGATGGGACACTTCGTCTATGCATAGACTATAGGCGCATAAACAAAGTAACAGAAGCAGATAGGTTCCCAATGGCCAACATTTCAGAAACAATCTTCTCGTGTCATGGGGTGGAATATTATTCATGTTTGGACTTGGTCAAAGGTACTATCAGATGAATTAGAAGAGGATAGTAAAGGATTTACTGCATTTTTCCACCGTTAGTGCCAATACAGATTCAAAAGCTGAGTTTCGGGCTAAAACAATGGACCAGCAGCAAGATTCAGAGTGGAGAGTGTCATGTATGGATATTAACAGGAAATTACAGCGCGAGACAAGGTGGTGGTTATGTGGATGAATGCTCCTCCTGAGATATTCAAAGGACTTTAAAAGAACACTTACTCTGATCGAACATGTCCCTAACAACGGTTCTCCGAAGCCAATGTCAAAATTAAAATCAGCAAAGTGCAGCCTGGCTCAAAGGAAATTAAATTTTTAGGCATATTCTCAGTAGGACTGGAATAAGGAAGCCTCCCAGATTTATGGACAGGTGGACAAGTGGAAAGACCAATAACATAGGAGAACTCAGGCGGTACCTAGGAATGATCAACTTTCAACGAAAGTTCATTAAAAACTGTTCAGGAGTAGCAGCACCCCTTAGTGCTCTGACAGGAGGAAAAAGAAAGGATAAGACGAATGGACAGAAGAAAGGATTCAGGCTTTCGAAAACTTAAAGAGACTGATGAAAGAATCTGTAGAGCTGGCATTTCCGGATTTCACAGAAGGTAGTCCAAAATTAGAGCTTTATGTAGACGCCAGTGGATTTGGTATGGGTGCAGGTCTATGTCAGCAACAAGGAAAGGAAAAAAGAGTAATAGCTTATAACTCTCATTCATTCGATGCGTGTGAAAGAAGAGCATCCACCAAAGAGAGGAAATTGTTGGCTATCAGGTGGGGGAATCAAGAGTTTCCATCGTTTTTTTGTTGGGTCGGAAGTTTTTATTTTTAATACACACGATCACCGCCCACTAGGTGTACTCCCTACAATGAAGTTAGTAGAACAGTAGAGTTGGCTCGTGTCTTGCGTATTTAACGAGTACAGCTTTCAAATCCCATTATTTTTCCTGGAAAGAAAACATCTTGTGCTGATACTGGTCTCGTTGTCAAAAGGAAACAAGAGGAAGTCACCGATGGGTCATAATCTAGAGCCCTACGCAAGAGGTTTTAGAAGTAATAAGGGTGGTACCAGGAGGGGCTGATTCCGTGTTTTTATAAGCTTGCGC